>BPUM01001098.1:0-122258 GCA_020521455.1 Prunus kanzakura | reverse complement strand
GACGACACCAAAATTCAGCAAAAACCAAAAGCCACTGCTGGCTGGCGAGTGGTGATCTGCACTCTCTCTCTCTGTGCTCTTTTGTTCCTCCTCTCCGATTTAAAAGCACTTTTGACTCGACATTAGTGAACACACAACACCTGGACAATTTATCTTACCAAATTCAATTCCAGGGCTTTTTAAATGGACCTGTTTATTGGTTTTGATTAACATGTTTTTTAATATATTATTTTTAAAGTTTTAAAAGGGCTTAAATGCCCAGTTAGACTGCGTAGCTTTGTATGGCCCAGACCAAGCAGTTATGTGAAGGAAGGCCCAGAAATGGGTTTAAGGAATCATGCGAAAAGCATCAATTTTTGAATCTCAAGTTGGCATTTGTTGCTGTTGGAGAACATCAGAAATTAACCAAATAACAGATTAAAAAATAAAACGAAATAAATTCTATTTATGACAATAGATCATAGGGGTGGTTGCGGTTCGGTAACCGCGAATTTTTGCCCAAACCGCAAACCGACCGACTATTTGCGGTATGGTGATTTTTGAAACCGCAAACCGACCGCGTTTTGCGGTTTACCGCATTGCGGTAAACCGCAAAAAGCGGTCGGTTACCGTGAATTAGCGGTTTAAAACCGCAAGTTCTTTTTGTGTCATAAAAATCCAACTTCTCAAGCATATATAAATTCACAATCTCCTCAACTTCTCAAGCATTCACAACCTAAAGAAAATTAAAGTTCAATTCCAAGCATTCCAATTAAAGTTTAACTTCTCAAGCATTCCAATTCCAAATTCTTTAAAGTTACAAACCAAAAGGAAAATGCAATGCAAAATGAATTAAAGTTACAACCCAAAAGAAAATCTAATTCAAAGTTAATTAAAGTTACAAACTAAAAGGAAAATGCAATGCACCAATGTTACAAACTCAAGTGTTGGTGGTGGTGAGTGGATTTGAAGAACCCCGTTGTGTTGTTTGAGCATCAATGCTATCTACAAATAAAACAACATAAGTTTAGTACATTTTATTATAAGAAGAAGCATAAATAACATGAGCATAAATAAACTAATTACTTATTTATGCAACCTCATCATCAATCTCATCCTCTTTTGCACTAGTTGAAATGTGACATCAACATCATCACCAATTTGTGCAACCTCATCATCAATCTCATCCTCTTTTGCACAAGTTGTAAAAAATATTGTATGAAATATGTTGTATGAAATATATTTTACATACAATATAATATAGAAAATATTATTTAAAATATATTCGCGGTTTGCGGTAACCGCAAGTTTTGAAAATCAAATACCGCAACCGCAACCGCAAATGCGGTTCGGTTCTAAATACCGCAAATGCGGTTCGGTTTACCGCGATTGCGGTTTCATTGCGGTAAATTATCGGTTGGTTTTTGCGGTTTTGCGGCTTTTCGGTATAAAATGCCACCCCTAATAGATCAAATCAATCCAACAGTAAATTAAATTGAAAATACTGATTTGGTTGGTGATAGAGTCTTACACAGTTGTAGTGTCCTTATCACAATGCGATTCCAAAATTCTATGTATTTTGACTTGAACAAATTTGTCTATTATATCAAGGTTCGAAGAGTGACAGACTCAGGAATCTTACCTCATAGGCTCATAGTGTAAAATGTTTTTTTTTTTGGGTGTCGGCGGCAATGGAGGAGATGGGAGTTAAAGGTTTTTTTTTTGGGGGGGAAGGTTTTGGAGAGGTTGGGATCGGGTGGAGGGGTTTTGGAATGGCTGGAACTATTTTAATTCTTTTTTTTTTTTAAAGACTTGGACCAAAACGAGGTCATTGAAAAAAAAATCGCTAGGTCAAAACGATGCCGTTTTGGCCAGCATGTTTAAAAAATAAAAAGAAGCGCATTGCGCTTCTTCTTCTTCCTCACGCAACAAGCCTTTCCTTCAAGCCAAATATCAAACATGTGGAGGGCATTTCATGGGGTTGCAGAGGGTCAAGAGGACCTTCAAACTTATTTCTATGGAGTCCATAGGGTCGTTTGACCCCATTGATCCCACTATGGGTCCGTACCTCTTCATCCAACAACTGTTACCAAATTTGAATTTCAGATAATGATATTATCCAAAAACTAAATTTATCATTAATAAAAAAAATATTAATTATATTTAGTAATGATTGAGCGAAAAAATAAAATCTTTTTGAGTCGCACTCGCACGTAATGAATACAAAAACAGACGAAGCTTCAATGTGGAAACCATCTGGAGGGAAAGTCTTCACGCGCAGTTCACAATCTAGACTTTTGACCAATAGAAAAACAGAAGAAGCTTCCGGGAAACGAATTTCCTCAAATAACCCCAATAACTTCAACAAATTCGAATATCCTTGAGTTTGACGAAGGACAATTCTGTCCAATCCTAAAACATTAAGAGAGGGTAGCGGTTACAATCGGCGTCCGCCTCACGTCAGGTTTCCTTCCTCGAAATTAATTTACAAGTCCGCCTCCGCCTCACAGCAGGTATCCTTCCTACAAATTAATTTACAAGTCTGCCTGCCTTTATGACGACTTCAACATTCTTCATCTTCTCTTTCAAAATCCACAAAGAAACCACAACGCTTCTCAAAACCCATATATATTAAAGAGATATGAGACAAGTGTTTTAGGTGAAGGCAAGGGTTTTGTTTTGTTGATCAAAATCATATCGAAGGCAGAGTTTATTATAATTTATTAATATACGATTAATTAGCATGGGAGATTGCAGGCCACTGGGTTTCTTGCTGGGTTTGCCTTTTGCTTTGATTGCATTGGTCTTATCTGTTGTTGGTGCTGTCATCTGGGTTCTTGGGTGAGTTCATTCATACACATGCAATGGCTGTCTTCTTGTTGAATCAATTTCTTAGATGTAATGTTTTTCGTTCTTTTTGTTTTGCAGGACGGTTTTGAGTTGCTTGTGTCCATGCTGCATTTGTGTTGGTGGGATAGCGAATTTGGCGGTCACTCTTATCAAGCTTCCTGTAAAAATAATTAGATGGTTCATCGATCAGATCCCTTGTTGAAGATGTCAGAGTTGGGTTTCTAGGGAATTTGTACGATTATTTGTTCTGATTTTTCAGAAAATTCATGATTTGTAATTAGGTAGGATATTCGATTACACCATATATTGTTCTGGTAGATGACTCCATGATGGTGGATCGTGGGATAGAAAGTTTTCTAATTGAATTTTTTAATTGAAATTTTTTTTTTGGTATCAATTTTGCGGATATAAAATTTCATTATTTAAGAAGCCTACATATTTTAAGAATACAATCTATATTCTGTGGACTTTGTTGGAAGACTAAGGGTCGTGGTATCTTACTTAGATCCATTTTTTAAACCAAAAACAATTTTTGAGTCCAAAGTCCATAATTCGCGTTTGATAAAGCTAATTTTTCAAAAATCCAACTAAAAAATAACTTACAAATGACCAATTTAAAAAATAATAATAAAAAAGGAGTGCTGCTATTTCCACCCCCCTGTCCTATTTCCCCACCCACCTTATCTTTCCACCCACCATGTAAATTTGAAAAAATACAATCCTATCTTTCCACCCACCATTATTCCTAAAATACCCATTAATTATTAATTTATTTAAATTCTCTGTATATTGTTTTTAGGGGAAACAATGTATTTATTTCAATAAAACTGAAACCGATTACAGCATATCCTTCTCAATGAAAGCAGGAAGGTCCCTATCCCATGAGAACATGTTAATTGATGAAATAGCGAAATATGCAAGGCCATGTGCCACTATATTGGCATCTCTAGAAACAAAACAAACTGAAGAATTATTTAGTTGTTGAAACAAAAAAAAACGACAGTCATCGATCGATACTCCTATTGATGAGTTGTCTGCAATGTTAGATCATTATTAAAATAACTTTAACCCCAGATCTATCATCCTCGCCCATCTCCAACACCAACACCAAACTCCTCCTTACCCTTCAAAAAGCCAACATGAAAATCAATGAACCCAGCCTAAAGAGACAAAGACAGAGAGACAAGGACACAGAGAGATAGAGAGAGATAAGAGGAAATGAGGATTTGTCGGCGGCACGGGGGGAGGGGGTCGCCGCTGACGGGTGGGATGGTTGACAAGTCAGGTGGGGGTGGACGAGCTTTGGTGGCTCTTGGGTTTTTGGTTTTGTTTTTAAGAATTAATTTTAATTTTTTTTTAGTTATTAAAAGTGAACATTGTCAAAAAATTAGAGAGTCCTTAGAAGTCATTTTATGAATGGATAAATTAGTCTTTAAAATTTTGAAAATAAGATGGGTGGGGAAATAGGACAGGTGGGTGGAAATAGCAGCACTCTAAAAAAGAGGTTTTACATTCTCTCTCTCTCTTAAAATCGGTATTTAAAAACTCATATTTTTAAAAAATATCATGATTTTTTGAGTTATTTTTTTTTAATAGGATACCCTTAAAAGCTTGGACACAAGCCCGCACGCAAGATGGTATCTAGTTTGAGTTACGAACTTTTATTAAAATAAAAGTAACTTGGTGGCTATTTTTGGATCATATTCCTAGTTCTAATCATTGTCAATTTTTTTAATTTGTCAAATAGGGTTTAGTTTTTAGGGAGCTTTAATTTTAAACCATAATATAGTTTACTAATTTAGTAGAAAGAAATACAATTTAGTCTAATTAGCAAAAGGCCAAAAACCAAAATGTAACAAAAATACCATTACAAAATATGAAAATTACAACATATGCCATTTTCAGTATTTAGTTTTAAACCAAATACAATTTAGTCTAATTAGCAAAAAGCCAAAAACCAAAATGTAACAAAAATACCATTACAAAATATGAAAATTACAACATATGCCATTTTCAGTATTTAGTTTTAAACCAAAGCTGAAAAACGACATCAAACCAAAACCGCCGGAATCTCGTCGCCGGCTGCCACCGCTGGAATCTCGTCACCGGACACCACCGTCGGAATCTCGCTGCCGGCCGCCACCGTCGGACTCCCTTCGCCGGCCACCTGCCACCATCACTGTTGGCCGCCACCGTCTGCAGGGGATCAACTCCATTGCCCTTTATTCACCTTTAAAAAAAAGATTTTGTGTCATTGAATGGACTCGAACCTTGACCCTCAAAGGAGGAAGGCTCACTCACAAACCACTACGCCAAACTTGATTTTGTAATATATATTCATTTATACAATATTTATATAAACAATCAACGGTTTTTAAAATTAAAAAAAAATCATTTCAACACTTATTCACACAAAAACTGCAAATCAAAATAGAAACTGTAACTAAAATACAATGTAGATATCAATTATGTTAAAGAAACAAAAACAAAAACGAAAACAACTACAAAAACAATTGTAATTAAATGAAAACTGCAATGCAGTTTCCAAAACTACAATGCAGTTTCCAGTTTCCAAAAGTCCAATTTTGAGTTCCGTTTCTCTTGGGTAGTTCTACTCTTCTCTTGCCCACCCAATTCCTCATTTGGGTAGCCTCTACTCTTCAAATTGGTGAGGTTGAAGGCCAAGGAAAGAACAAAAATCAAATTGTAATTAAATGAAAACTGCAATGCAGTTTCCAGTTTCCAAAAGTCCAATTTTGAGTTCCTTTGCTCTGGGGTAGTTCTACTCTTCTCTTGCCCACCCAATTCCTTATCTGGGTAGCCTCTACTCTTCAAATCGGTGAGGTTGAAGGCCAAGGAAAGAGCAAAAATCAAATTGTAATTAAATGAAAACTGCAATGCAGTTTCCAGTTTCCAAAAGTCCAATTTTGAGTTCCATTTCTCTTGGGTAGTTCTACTCTTCTCTTGCCCACCCAATTCCTCATCTAGGTAGCCTATACTCTTCAAATTGGTGAAGTTGAAGGCCAAGGAAAGAGTAAAAATCCAATTGTAATTAAATTAAAACTGCAATGCAGTTTCCAAACTTCAGGTCCAAATTAACAGAGGGGTTGGCGAGACTAATTATGCTCAAAACTCCAAAGTTCAGGTCCAAATTAATATTTTTCATCATGCTTTTCTTCAATTAATAACTATGTTCTAATTCAACATGTTAATTAATTTCATGTATATATATATAGTCAAACAATATGGTAGAATATTTTCAGATCTATTTCATTCTCCGAAAAGGAGTATTTATAATACAGGTTACAAACCCTAGTAGGGTCTAATTAGGAAATAAGTGGAGTCCTAATTACATAATATCTATACAAAAGGAAAAATAAATAAAACCCAAATAGAATAGGATATACTCTACTCGCCAACACTCCCCCTCAAGTTGGAGCAAAGACGTCACGCATGCCCAACTTGTCAAGCGAGTTGAGAAAGATACTTGTAGAAACAGCTTTCGTAAGAACATCAGCTAACTGATACTCTGAACGGATGAAGGGGAAGGACACAATCTCCGCATCCAATTTTTCTTTAATGAAATTTCGATCAACCTCCACATGCTTTGTACGGTCATGTTGTACAGGATTATGAGCAATTGCAATCGCAGCCGTATTGTCACAATATAAATCCATGGGTTTATTAGGCCCAAAACCAAGGTATTTCAACAATCTCCTCAACCATAGTAACTCAGATAAACCATGGGCCATTCCCCAATACTCGGCCTCAGCACTAGATCTAGACACCACCTTTTGTTTCTTGCTCCTCCACGTAACAAGATTGCCACCCACAAACATAAAATACCCAGATGTCGAACGCCTATCTGTGGCTGAACCTGCCCAATCAGCATCTGTATTCCCTTCTACATTTGTATGGCCATACTTGGAGAAAATTAACCCCTTGCCAGGAGTTACTTTCAGATACCTTAAAATACGAGTCACAGCCCCCATATGATCTACACTAGGAGAGTGCATAAACTGACTCACTATATTTACAGCATACGCAATATCTGGACGAGTATGAGCCAAATAAATCAACTTCCCCACAAGTCGTTGATAACGTTCTTTATCAGTCGGAACTTGATCGGGATATATCCCCAACTTATGATTCTGCTCACTAGGGGTATCAATCGGTTTACAATCTAACATTCCAGTTTCTGCAAGTAAATCCAAAACATACTTTCTTTGGGATAGAAAAATACCATGTTTAGATCTGGCAACTTCAATCCCAAGAAAATACTTTAAATCACCTAATGATTTCATCTCGAACTCAGAAGCCAGATACTTCTGAAGACTCTGTATCTCTACATGATCATCTCCAGTCACAATCATATCATCAACATAAATAATTAAAGCCGTCAATTTACCTTTATGACGCTTCAGAAACAAAGTATGATCAGAGTTACTTTGCACATACCCAAACTTCTTCATAGACGCAGCAAATCTTCCAAACCACGCTCTTGGAGACTGCTTTAATCCATACAAGGATTTCCGTAGCTTGCACACCACACCCTCCTTAGAAGTCACAAGGATACCTGGCGGAGGATCCATATATATTTCTTCCTTGAGATCACCATGGAGGAATGCATTTTTGACATCAAATTGTAGCAGCGGCCAGTCACGGTTAGCAGCGGCCAGTCACGGTTAGCAGCTAAGGATAAGAGTACACGTACAGTGTTGAGCTTAGCTACTGGAGCAAAAGTCTCTGTGTAATCCACTCCATATGTCTGAGTATACCCTTTTGCTACCAATCTTGCCTTGTAACGGTCAATGGAACCATCAGCCTTGTGCTTCAAAGTAAACACCCATCTGCACCCAACTGCCTTTTTTCCTTTTGGTAAAGGAACTAACTCCCAAGTAGCATTCTTGTTCAAGGCTTCCATCTCAACATGCATTGCATCTACCCAGTTTTGATCAGATAGAGCATCCTGCAACTTAGTTGGCACACATACACTAGATAATTGACACAAATATGATGGATATGACTTAGATAAACGATGAGTTGACATATAATGGTTAATGGGATATTTAGACTTGGCATGTATATCAGGAGAATATTGTACTTTAGGTTTCCCACGGGTAGTACGTGGGGGCAAAGAATAGGTAGGCATATCATTAGAAAGTACCTCATTATCACAACTTGATTGAGGCAATGGCAGGGCAGAGAGGGGTATATTATCAATTTCATCTGTACGAGAGTCGCCAATATCACTGTCATGTCCTTCTGAGAGAGGCTCGAAAACACCATCATTTTTGTCTGGCGACCGGTCGTGGCTTTCCTCGCGATCGGTCGCGTCACTCGTATCGGTATTGTTGTCGCTCGTCGAAGCGGGCGACCGGTCGCTTCCTATGTGCGACCGGTCGTTTCCTGGGCAGATTCGTTCACGACTGGTCGTTTCCTCACTGCGACCGGTCGCTTCGTTCGTATCGGTACTATAGCCCTAGCTCGACGCGAGCGACCGGTCGCGTCCTATGTGCGACCGGTCGTTTTCCTCCTATTCGCCAAAAAATTCCATATTTTCCACTCCGAAACTCTTTAATTCACTCCCCCTCTCCCCCTGAATTGAAGAGGAGGGAGAAACATAATAGGGTACTTCTTCATGAAATGTGACATCCAAAGTGACATGTACCTTCTGAGTAGGTGGGTGATAACACTTATAGCCCTTCTGAGTAGTAGAATAACCAATGAAGACGCAGCGGAGAGCACAAAGATCAAGTTTACTCTGTTGATGAGAGTAAACATGAACATACGCAACACACCCAAACACCTTCGGAGGTAACTTAGAGACCGAAACCGGAGGAGTAAGAGCACATAACACATCAAGTGGAGTCTTGAAATCAAGAACCCGACTAGGAGTACGGCTAATCAAGTAGGCAGCGGCCAAGACACCATGGCCCCAAAGATGATGGGGAACAGACATATCCAACATCAGAGAGCGAGCAACTTCAAGTAACTGACGATTCTTCCTTTCAGACACACCATTCTGTTGAGGTGTGAATGGAGTGGTAGTTTGGTGAATGATACCTTGATCACGAAAGAATTGGGCCAAGGTATGATTCACATATTCACCGCCATTATCAGTGCGAAATACTTTAACACGAGCATGAAACTGAGTAGACACCATGGCACAAAAGTCAGGAAGAATAGAGGCAACATCATGTTTATTCTTCATCAAATACACCCATGTTAAACGAGTGCAGTCATCAATAAATGTCACAAACCAACGGAAACCATGAGAAGTCACACGAGCAGGACCCCAGACATCAGAATGTACTAACTCAAAAGGCAAAGCAGCTTTATTATTACTTAAGGGAAAAACAGTACGGTGGCTCTTGGCCATTACACAAGTTTCACATTTGAAACTAGACTCATCACACGAACTAAATAACGAAGGAAACAAATGTCTAAGATAACCAAACGACGGATGTCCTAAGCGACGATGCCATAACCAAAGTTGTTGCTTGTCCTTGACACTGCCACTCAAAGCTTTATTAGCGACACAATCACGAACTGCTGCAACCGGCAACTGTAAGTAATATAACCCCCCTATCCGTTTACCATGCCAATCTTCTCGTGAGTCCTGAGATCCTGGAAAAAACAATGGGTAGAATAGAAGGTAGCAGAAGCGTTAAGTGTATCAAGTAAACGCCCAACAGATAACAAATTGCAATGAATATTGGGAACCAAGAGTGCATGAGACAGGGGTAAAGAAGGAGTAAGATGGATGGTACCTTCACCGGTAACTGGGGAAGGTAAACCATTAGCACTAGTAATATAGGGGTCACGAGGGTTATGCGACAACTCATCAAACATTTTATCATTATAAGTCATATGATCAGAAGCACCAGTGTCAATTATCCAAGTAGTAGAACCCATACCTGGCATAGTATCAGAAGCACACAGATTTGCAGATGGAGTCGGAGGACGGGCCTCATCAGGAGTCACAGTGTAAGTGGCCTTGGGACCATACATACGAGCTTTGTAGTCAGCAAACCAATCAGGGTAACCATGCTCCTTAAAACACTTCTCAGAGTAATGATCCCCATTACAATGGCGGCACTTAGGCGGACCTTCAAGAGAACTAGAGGTGGAGGCAGAAGGACGAAACCCAGCAGAAGATCCAAATTTTGTGGACGGAGAGCGACCGGTCGCGACTTGCGGGGCGACCGGTCGGTGACGTGCTGGATCCACCTTAAGAGCCAGCGATCCTCCTCCAAGCATAGCGAACTGACGGGTATCTTCCTCCATGACCATGGCATAGGCTTCGAGAGGAGGTGGAACAAGACTAAGAGCAAGAATACGGCTACGAACACCATCATACGGTGGATCTAGCCCACCAAGAAAATCATAAACTCGATCGGCTTCAATTTCTTTCAGACGACGAGCCCCATCAGTAGAACAATTAAACTCATGCGGACGCAGACAATCAATCTCTTGCCAGATAGCATGAAGTTTTTCATAGAACACTTTCACAGATTCACCATTCTGACCTATAAGTATGGATTGCCGTCGGAGTTGAAACAAACGAGAACTATTCTGAGTCACAGTATAGGTCTTCCGAGTAGCCTCCCATATGTCAAAAGCAGTATCACCATGTTCGAACAAGGCACGAACTGGTTTAGTCATGGAATTGAGAAGCCATGACTGCACCAGACAATTATCTTCTTCCCATTCGGTATAGTCAGCGGAATCTTGAGACGGAGTAGGCTTCTTCCCATTGATCCAACTTGCCATACGACGACTAGTAATCGTAATACGCGCACCACGAGACCAAGAGGCATAATTGGAGCCATCCAATTTGTCAGATGTAATCGGGGTAGAGTAATCACGCGAGGGGCGTGCCTCCTTCGGTGTAGACGCACTAGCACCAGTCACAACTATGGAATCATCACCCATAATAGCAGCGGAAACAAACACAACACGAAGTAGATACGATAAACACGGCACAGGCATGGGCACAAGAACCCTAAAAGAAAATTAGGGCACAGAGTAGAACACGAGCACAAGAACCCTAAAAAGAAATTAGGGCACATAGTAGAATACGGGTGGGCACAATACACAGGTTACCAGAAACTAGGCTCTGATACCAAGTCAAACAATATGGTAGAATATTTTCAGATCTATTTCATTCTCCGAAAAGGAGTATTTATAATACAGGTTACAAACCCTAGTAGGGTCTAATTAGGAAATAAGTGGAGTCCTAATTACATAATATCTATACAAAAGGAAAAATAAATAAAACCCAAATAGAATAGGATATACTCTACTTGCCAACATATATAATCTTTTGATTATTAATTTATTATTATTTTGTAAAGCAAAATAGTTTCCACTGGAAAGCCAATCATTCATGATGAAGTACAAGAAATCTTACGCTCAAATAATATAGAGAGCATGAGGATAGCAGATTTGGGCTGCTCATCTGGACCAAACACTTTATTGCTCATCTCCGAGATCATAGATGTCATCATACGCGCCAAAAGCTGCAGCCTTGGCCTCCAGCTGTCAGCAACAACATATATCAGAGTGTTCCTCAATGACCTCTTCAACAATGACTTCGATGATGGACTTTATTTCAGAGCAGACTCAGCGCGAGGAAGAAGAGAGAGCTCTCTGGACTACGTCGTGATTCGCGAGGAAGAAGAGAGAGACTCGGCGTGACGTCATAGAGAAAGTGGGTGAGATCTGATTTTGACAACGCTTTAAAAAAAAAAGAGTGAGATATGATTTTGGAAGGATTTTAAACAAAAAGGGTAAAATTGTATTTTACCTCTATGATTTAGACAAGCCCAACGAATCTGGGCCTCCTCTTTGGCCTAATCCAAAATAACAATTATTTCATAGGTATTAAAACCCAAACCAAAATATCAAATGTCTCAAACACTAATTAATAAAGTTAATTATGTCTAATACCTAATTTTTCTTAGTTTTTAATAACGATACGGGCATCAACTTGTTGACTAACTTATAAATACCAACACATGTGGCACATGATATGGCAGTTCATATTATTCTTTCATCTCGTATTTCTTTTTTAAATTCCATAATTTTTTTGCAACAAAAAAGACACCCAACGATTCCCCTCCCTCCTCCCCTTCACTTCTATAAAACCCTAAAAACCCAAAGACTTATTATCATAAACAAATTAGTTTAAATTCTTATTTTTTATTCTAAGAACAGGAAGGTTCCACCAAAAGCAAACAAGGTTGAGATTACGACCCTTTTTGCTTTATTCCTATTGACATGAATTGTCAATTAAATTGAAAGAAAAAGTAGGCTTTGATAGAAGGACTAGCTTCAGAAAATTTTCAAAAATTAAAATTTAAAAAAAGAAAAAAAAAAAAAAACCAAATGGTTGTTCTCTCTCTCTCACCGTTGTGCTACAATGTCAAGATCTAATTAATTAAGAACTTGAAATATGATAACCAAACTTGTAACCTAGCTTAATTCAATTTCCTCTGATGCGGTGGCAAAATCGAAGTACAGGACTTGGCCTATACCTAGAATTGCATAAAGATTGGCAGCGTTCTAGGTTTCTTTTTTCTGTTAGGGGTGGGGGAGGCAAGGGGTTTATTGTCGAATGATGGTTGGTCTATTTCTTCTTGTTGTTTTTTTTCCCCTTTTTCGGGAACAAAATATGTAATTAAAAAAAATGAGGTGGCGGTAACATGGTATGCTATGTCATGTGTCACATGTGTTGGTGTTAATAAAGTTGGTAAACAAGTTGGTGTCTGCTATTGTTTTAAGGGTAATGCTATGAAGACCATTTATTTGTACCATATTTGTGTACCATCTGATGTGGCTGTTGAGTTGGCTATGCCACATCATTAAATGAGTTTTTAACATTTTTAATTTTTTATTATTTTTTTCACCCTTCACTTTATAGAAACATAAGCGACACCCTTCACTTTACTGGGCCGCCTACCAAGCCCTAGCCTCCGAGTTTGTCCCCAATTTTGACATTCGCACCTCATGCGGCTTCGAGACCAGTTGGATCTCATAGGGCTAGATGAACATCACCACCATGCAGTAGTTTGAAGCCCTAGTCGGAAATGCCACGCTTAAGGACATCATCGATAATTGTAACCAGTCTCTTGAGAATAGCTCACCATGTGCCTCTTGCACCACCAGCTTGTCCAGCTTAAAAGCCTTGTATTTGACC
The DNA here is from genome assembly GCA_020521455.1 of Prunus kanzakura. Taxonomy (NCBI): domain Eukaryota; kingdom Viridiplantae; phylum Streptophyta; class Magnoliopsida; order Rosales; family Rosaceae; genus Prunus; species Prunus kanzakura. The sequence continues at coordinate 109,225 of BPUM01001098.1, read as the reverse complement.
GGCTAGTCCATCAAAAATGTCTCCACTTGCACGACATACCCGTCATTTATGTGGGGGCTTTTGCCAATCAGTACAATCCGGTTGATATCAGGATTGCCTAGTCCCTGTTCGCTCTCAATTTCTTGATGCATAGCTCCGATAAGAAGAAAATGACTGTTATTTTGATTTCTTTGGTTGCTTGTGCTGTTGCGTTCTTGTAGCATAAATATGACCAATTTATGATCAAGAAGAGGAGAAAGGATTCGAATGATAAACTTGAGAAGGGTTTGGGTTCTGCCTTAGAGTCAATTAGTGGAAGCACTACTTTGATTAAGTTTAAATGCGGAGAGATTAGTGCCCAGGGTAGGTCCATTGATTTTGGAGACCCTGTGCAAAGAGAGATGTTGATGCATGTTGAGGCCCAAAAAATTCAAGGCTAGGCCTAAATATATTCCAGGCCCAATGCGATACCTTACTGAGAAGAAATCGATTTGGGCACGCGAAAGTTCGTCATACACGCTCGCACGAGTCACGATCCATGTGCCACGCGAAGCAAATATGTAACCTGTCACGCTAAGAGTTGTAGCAAGCTTATTAAATGCATCGGCTCTATGAACCCATGCTAATTATCCCGCCAAGTGCTGTTTTGACTCGACCATAGCCATTTACAATACAATGAAATTCAAGCATGTGCACGCCAATCGACATGCCATGCTAAGCGGAAAACCCTTTATTTTACACCTAGCCACGCCACAAGCTTAAGTGGGCTCAAGCCACGCAAATGCCTAGGGCTGACTGAGCGGGTTGTGGTATGGATGATTATGAGCATTCACGGGGCCCATTGATGGGTCAAGAAGTGGAAGTTTTGGGCTGCTTGGGAGCCCCAAAACTCAAGCCCATTTCTTGAGCCCAAATATGTGGGTAAGCATGAAAGAAAGAAAAATGTAGCCCATTAACTTAGAAAATTGGCCCATCACCTTAGTAAAAAATAGTCCATCACTTTAGAAGGTTGGCCCATCTCTTTAGTAAACTAGCCCATTACCTTAGGGAAAGGCCCAAATGACCAACAAAATATTTGAAAGTCTCCAGCACATGGATGGAGACAAAACCACGACAAAAGCCAAGGGTTACTCATGTATGCTGGCTGCTGGGAGTCTCCAGCACATGGCCAAGAAACAAACCCAAGGTAGATTGTTAGGTTGATTTTATATGCAAGTTTTATACCCCTTACACTTATTATTTAGTCATGATTTTATATTAAATTGGTGAGTTTTATGTGTCTTGTGTGAGTTTTTGTAGAAAAGAAGATTCGTGAATAAAGCAGGGAATTGGAAGCTTAAAGTAGAGAAACAAAAAGAATTACCGAGCGGAGTGTGAACTGATGGGCTGAAGCAAAGAATGGAACAATACATCATATAGGAAATTGGATCATTAAAGCAAGCCCAATAGAATTAGGCGGTGTAAGCATGCGGTGACGTATTCTTTTCCCAAAAGAATTGGGTTTGAGATTATGCAAGGCACGTGAATTAGGGAACAAAAGAAAAGAGAAAAGGGGACATAAAAGGAAAAGGAGAGGAGAGCCGCAAAGGAAGAAAGGAGGGTGTCAGACGGGGATTTTTCGAGAGCTCTACACCCAGCGCATGCACAGACTCAAACACGAAGATTGAGTTGAAGATTTATTCCATGTCATCGAATTTAACCATGTTTGTTATTAGTTTGATCATGAACTAAGTCCTCTTGCTGGGACTAGGGTGTACTCTTATCATGAACATCTAATTCTTGTTATTTTATATTAAATTCGGTCGTTGTCCATGTTGAGTAATTGTTATTGTGCTTTATCGATATCAAATAACTGGCCATTATTTGTGTGAAGAGCTAAATTGTGACTGACAGGTTGAGTTTAGTAGATTGCTTCTCATAACAATTACCATGAATTACATAATTGAGTAGACATACTGGTTATGATTTGTGTAGTATTGTGTAATTATCCATTTAGCGTAAAGGGTTTTAAACCATTTCTTTCTCCTACCAACTCTTGCCATGAATAGGGGAGGAAAGAAGGAGAGATGGTAACCAAAGATAGGAGATTGCCACTGGAACAACTGCGGGAAGGTTCTAGAGCCTCCAAAAATCTTATCTTTGTGTGTTTGGACTAAAGAGGATTTCACAAAATGGGGATGAATCAAAGGAAGAAAAGAGAAAGGGAGGGGGAGACTTGGCAGATTGGGGAGGAACCATCTAGGGTTCCTTGGGAAGAAGGAGCTTCCAGCGCCTATAAAAAGAGGCATCTCCTACCCATCATCACAACCCCACATCCAGAGAGAGCAAGCATTACCTCTCATCCCTGGAACTCTTCAATTTCAAGCCATATTCCTCCATCTCTTCCCATTTTCTCTTATGGCAAGCCATTCCAGAGCTTGGCAAAGCTTTCGTCTAGCTGCCGAAAATTGCTCAAACCACCCACTTCTTCTCCCTCATCTCTTCCTCTCCCCCCTCAACAGATTGTCTTGAAATCCCTTCTCCCCTTACTTTAAAACCCTGTTTCTCATAGGAAATCACAACCCTCTCTCACTTTAGTGCTAAACGTATGAATGCTTAGCTTCCATGCCACAAACTTCTCAAGCCAAGCCATATATCTATTTGTAAGCAACTGTTGATTTTGTTGGTGAAGACCAAGGTATTTCCTAAGGTTCAGCTACCCTTTCGAAGCACTCTTGGGGTCTGATTCTTGAACTTAGACACAATGGGCAATTTCACACATTTGGCTCTTTATAGCAGCCCAGGCCCATTTGTAGCTGCCGGAATGAAAAAGCCTCCACAATGCCCTATACATACAACTAAAAAAAAAATTCATAATCCATAAATAGAACCAAATGCACCCTTAGTGACATCAATTACATCCATAAATAGAACCAAATCAATCCTTAATAAAGTCAATTACATTTACTTTCTTTTATTCATAGCCCACTCAATTGTCTTTTACATAATAAAAAATGAGAAGGTAGTTCAAAAACTAACAAAAAACATCATCCAGCAACCAGCAACCAGCAACCAACAACCAACACTTTGTTTAGAAACCAAAACCATAAACCAAAACAACCACACAACCAAAAACAAGCAACCAACAGTTTAAAAAATCATCTAAAAGTTGTCCTCCTTGCATTTTTAGTTGCAAAATCATTAATCAAACGAGTAAAATCAAGTTCTTCCAAAAAATCACTTTCAATAGATATCAAAGTTAAACCATTTAATCTTTCTTGTGACATGGTTGATCGCAATTAAGATTTCAATAACTTCAATTTGGAAAAACTTCTTTCAACCAAAGCAACGGTAACATGTAAAGTCAATAATATTCTATAAGCAATGATTGCATTTGGAAAACAATTTAGTCTTTTTAAAGCACTCAAAATGTCAGTGGATGTCTCTGCCTCTTTTGGTAAAATCTCTCATACGACTTTTAACTCTTCAAACAAATCCTTCCCATCAAGATTAGAAGTCATGCCATGTTTCAAAAAAAAAATTCAAATGATCACAACATGATTCCAAATTATCTTCATCCAATGAGTTTAACTTGTTTAAAGTAAATAAAAACCGAAGATATCCTCAAATGCTTAATATTGTTCAAACCTTCTCTTCAAAAAACCAATTGCTTCATCAACAAAATATATAGAGTAATGAATTCTAAATTGTCTTCAACCGATTCATGAGTTGATTGTGTGGACTCATCATTGACATTCTCATCAAAATGTCTTTTTCTATGAATTTGACGTTTTTCCACAAACGTTAGATCATTTTCCATGTTAGCAGCCATTTCTTTTTTTTTTGGCAACAAACATAGCTTGAGCAAATCCAAATTTTCTATACTTTTCAAAAAAAAAAAAAAATCAATCCTTTTATTTGCTCTATAGCAACATCAATAAGCATGTCTTTTGCTTGCAATTTTTGACAAACTAAATTCACAACATGCGATATATCATACCAAATAATCATGGCTAATAAAAACTCAAAGTTTCCAAGTCCATGTCTTGCTAAATTATCAGCTTCAGTCCTAACTTTAGAGTCATTGTCTTGTTCAGCCAATTGGAGTAAAACTTATCTTACTTCCACAACTTGAAATCGTATCGCTTTGACATTTTCAACATGACTTTCCCAACGTGTGGTTGACAATGGCTTAAGAGTTAAACCTTTTACATTATCTTTTAAAATTTTCTAGTGCTTTGTGGAATGAGAAAGAAAGAATAAATACATTGCATCACCCCAAAAAAATATTTTGCTTTCCTACAAGAGTCCGCAATATCACAAAGTGTCAACTTAGGACAATGACAAGCACATGTTGTGTACAATGCTTTAGGATTTATATCTAATGGTCTTTTTTGTACACCTTGGCTTTTCCCTTTCATATTAGATTTGTTATCATACCCTTATCCTCTCACATGATCAATATCAAGTTCAAGATCTACTAACATGCTTTCTGATTCTTCAAAGAGCTCGTTCCACAATGTATCATCAACTTTTAAGAATTCCAAAAAGAACTCTTCTACTTTTACAATGTGTGTGGAAACATCCACACATCTCAATATCAAGGTCATTTGTTCTTGATGACTTTGCTTTTATTTTTATTTTTGAAATGACTGCAGTTTTGATTTCATATGCTAACCTAGTGATAAACTCATTTTGAATCTTTGGACTAAGATAGTGATGATAAATTTCTTTATTATCAATTCATCTCAAGTGTTCTTTCATGATTGGATCCCATTCCGTAATCATTTCAATTAAGCCCATAAAATTTCCATTGCTATCTTCATGAATCCTCTCATTCGTTCCACGAAATGCCAAGTTATATTTGACAAGATATTTTACAGCATCAATTATTCTTATTAATACACCTTTCCAATATTTTTTTCTCTTTATTAATAAGCTTTTGAACATGCTTATCAATTGTAACTTTTTTTGCAATCTCATTTGCAAATCAATCCATGTGCTCATGTCAGTCATGTGCTCACCACTTGCTTCATGTTCTTTAAGTTTCACACTAAGGTGTCCCCAATCACTATATCCTTAATTAGCTAATGGATTGATTCTTTGACTTTTATTAAAGAACTTGCAACAAAGGCAAAACACCTTATTTGAATGGTTTGAATGAACCAACCATTCCCTATCATACATATCTCCATTTGATAAATAACGAGTGTAAAATGTTAAAGAAAAATGCCTATAAAATTTATCTCTAGGTCCCTCCTTCTCAATTGATAGATCTCTTCTTGGACCACCCCAAGTTCTTGGGATGGTCCAAGATTTGGAATTGGAATTATCTCTGGGTTTCTTACAATCATGCCTCTTGAAATTCCAAATCTTGCATAGAACATCTAATTTAGCTTTGGTTGATTTGAAGAAAAAAAATAATCCCAAAGAAAGATTCGAGAGTGAGTTAGAGAAAGAGGGCTGAAGAAGACGATTGGGGAAGACCGGAGAAGAAAACACGTCAAACACAAGACTGACCAGAAAACACCTTAAAACAAATTAGGTAATAAAAAAAATCATATATCATATTGGGTTAGGAAATTGAAAAAAAAAAAGGAGGTCCATTTCATTGTTTCTCTTGTTAAAGGGCCTTTTTTAAATTTCCAAAAGTGAAGTATGAAGTAGTAAAGGCCTTTCTTGGTTTCTTTTTATAAGTGGGCCTAAAAAAATTTGGGGGCCCTATGTAGTCACCCAGCCTGCATAGGCTATGGGCCAAGCCTGTTAGTGTCGCAACTAAGACTTTCTCTAGGGACAACATAATTGGACGAGCAGGCTATGGGAATGTGTCTAAGGGTATTTTGGATGATGGCTCAAGAGGTTCAAGAATTTCTTGGCTATTGGAGAAAATAATATCTGTACTATTCTTGGGTTCTTCTTTTCAAATAGAAACCTTTGGAATTGTTCTTGTATGAAGATCCATATTTGAGGAGAGTTTTAAAAGAATTTTTTTTTTTTATATTGTCTTGGCTTGCATTCTTGAAATTCTTTGAATCACTGGTATCTATAGTTGAAATTATATGAAATTTAGTCTGATGCAATTGTTGTTTGTATGTCACTGTATCATAATTGAATAGGCACTTTTTATTATTATTTAAGAATAGGATACTGAATATTGGGAAAAAATGTGTGGAAACGAGGCCTAGCAAGGCCTAACAAATCATCTAGCAAAGACAAACTAAGAGGGTGGCACCCCAATTCAATCAGAGGTTGTAACAACATTAATCCAATCTCAAACTACAAGCATTCAATCTCAAGTGCATTTTTTTTTTGTTCGAAAAGATGAACTTTCATTGCAACACAACAACTGAGAAACCAATAATACAAATAAGAAAGCAAAAGCAAAGGCTAGAAGCTACATCCAAAGCCACCAGCACCTGATGCAAAACAGATAGCACTAGAAAAACAAAATAAAGAAACATACTGAAAACTATGTTCTACTTTAAAGCAATATGGTTTTTTTTTTTTTGGTGAAATGGGGGAGATTAAGGCCCCGTTTGGGATTGCTTTTTTTCGCTAAAAACCTGCTTAACTTTAAAGTTAAGCAGTTTAAAGTGTTTGGTAAAAATAAAATACCCTGCTTATTTTAAAAGCAATGGTCTTTTGACAGCAGCGCGCTCCCTTTAATGAAATTTTCGCAATTCCACAAATACCCTTATTAGGTTAGAAATCTATCATCACGTATTTCTCTCAAATCTGCAGACACCAACGTTCATCTTCACGTAGCCTCCCAAGTTTGGAGGCAACCATTCGTTCAATCTCTTCAATCTCTTTCACAAGGTCGATTCTTCAACCTCTTCAATCTCCCAAATGTTTTTGCTTTTGTTTTTGTTTTTTCCTTCTACTGGTTGAGTTTTGCTGTAAAACATTAGGATCAGATTTTAGAATCACAGCCGAAGATTCTTTATATATGTGCTTTGCTGCTTATTATGTGCATCTGATTCTTGTGTGTGTGCTTGTCATGAGTGTGGGTACATGTGCATGTGTGCATGATTTCATACATCTGAATTTTCTAAAAATAAAGACAGCGAGAGAGATGGAACAACCATAGGAGATAGATAAGAGGCGAGCCTTGATGGGTTGAGACTTTTGTTCTGTCAACCACTTGGGTTCATTGTCTCCACTTAAGTCTACAATTAGTCTTTTTCTCTGTTCTATTGATTGAACCATCTTATTAATTGAACCAGCTCTCTAAGCATATCATGCTGGGTACCTCTGTCCCCTGCTTGATCACCATCACCGTTGAAGGTAGATGTTCTGAACCGTTGGAAATGTCAGTTAAAGTAAACTGCGAAGAAACTGTATTTGGGCTGAATCTGCTGAACAGGATCGTGAATGTATTGGTTGAGCCCTCTCATGCCCATGAGTAGTTTCTAAGATGCTTGGAAACAAATAATTAAATTTTGAAAGAAAATAGGAAATCCGCTCGTTATTGTAAATGAATTACTGCATTTGTTTATGTATTGCAACTGTTCTGGCTCTCCAGATGTTTAATGCATTGTTTCCATCTCCATATTCTCCTTCCTAGTAATAAAAGAATAGTCACTTAAAAGATATTTCTTCAGCATACAGATTGCAATTGTAAATTAAGGTTAGCAATTGTTCGTGAATATGGAAATTTGAATGTGAATACATAAGAGATATAGAACCCTCCATTCAACCTTGTGGCTGCAGCACGCATCAATTCATAGAATTTTATTCCATAACTGATATATGTATTATTCTTACTGTTTCTTATTTTTAATTTCTAGAGAGCTTGATTAAATAAAAGAAATAAAGCTTTGCTCTTTCTTATTAATAATTGCATGTTTTTAGTAAAAACATTATTTTCTATAACCTGTTCATCTCCCAATACGTCATATTTATATAAGGACATGCACAGATGGTGAAGAATAATAATGTCGCTAGTGGATCACGAGTTCCGGCTATATGGAATAATCAGAATACAAGTATATTTTGTGACTTGTGTATCAAGGAGGTGGAGGCGGGTAATCGTCCTGGTACTCACTTTAAGAAAGAAGGATGGGAAAATGTGAGGATTGGCTTGAGTAAAGAGACAGGAGCCGAGTATGATAAATCACAATTGAAAAATAAGTGGGATGCACTTAAGGAACAATGGAAAATATGGAAAGAACTAATTGGAAAAGAAACTGGTCTTGGGTGGAATTCCAAACTTGGGACTATTGATGCTTCTGACGAATGGTGGCATAACAAAATTGAGGTATGTTATTAATATTTTTTTAATGTTGTTTGTTTATTATAATTCAATGAAACATCTGTAATAGTTTTTAATGTTGTTCTCTTTGATTTGTAGATAAATCCCAAATATGCAAAATTACGTAGAAAGGGTATTAATCCTGATATGGAAGAGAAGTTTGATAGAATGTTCATGAACACCACCGCTACTGGTGACCATGCTTGGGCACCTTCATCTGGTGTACTTCCAACTCATGATTCATCCGAATGTGATGGTATTCTACTCGACAGTGGTGATGATTCTGATGATCCCGTATACGTACCAAATGAAACAATTCAAGTTACTGAAAAATCTTGTGGGAAGGGGAAAAAGAGAACAAATCAACAACTTGATACACAGGTTAAGAAAGAGAAGAATGGACATAGAGTTGCTACTAAAGTGGGGAAGGTAGGAGGTGTTGTTAAATTGTCACAACAAATTGAGAGAATGGTTGATGTAATGGAGAATAGGAGTACTTCAATGATGATGAAAGGGTCCCAAGGTAGCAGCATTGCTGAAGTTATGAAAGCAGTTTCGTCTTTACCTGGAGCAGGGCCTGGGAGCCATTTGTGGTTGTTTGCAACTCGGTTATTTCTAAATCAAGAGAAAAGAGAAATGTTCACAACTATGGAAGATCCTAGCATCAAGCTTCAATGGCTAAACTATGAGCTTTCTGAAAAATAAACTAATATTTCTTAGAACTTTGTTTTGCTACTTGGATTTATTTTTTAGGTTTCATATTTGGGTTTGCTATTTGAATTTGTTATTTGGATGGTTAGTTATATGTGACTGCTATTTGGATGGTTGTTTTTAGTGAAAATTCATATGACTTTTATTTATATCAATGCATATGTGGATTTCAGTTGATTATGATGATGAGAATGTCTATAACACTGCAGGTTTATTTCAAGATATGGAAATTTCAGAAGATGAAAGGGAGTTCAACCAACTTGTATGTGTCTGTATTCGTACTATGGAATATTATTATGAGAAGTATATTCATAAAAGTCCTTGTATGGATTCTTTTCAAACAGGAAATAAGTGGGTGATGGAAATGCTATAGATGGCGTACATGTTAAAGCCTCAATACCTCCTGAAGATCAAGTACCATATATTGGGAGGAAAGTAATACCGACTCAAAACATAATGGCTGCATGTAATTTTGACATGCAATTCATATTTGCATGTGCAGGGTGGGAAGGCACTGCACATGATACAAGAGTATTTTTATCAGCGTTACGAAATAATGCTTTAAATTTTCCCAAACCTCCAAATGGTAATGTTTCAAATATGTGCATATCATTAAACTTCGAATTTTGGCACTTTCAAATTATATTATAATTAAACATATCTTATTGGTTACAGGAAAATATTATCTTGTGGATGCGGGTTACCCACAAATGAGCGGGTATTTGGGACCATATAAAGGTGAAAGGTATCATCTTCCAGATTTCCGAAGGGGTACTCAACCAACAGGTTCTAGAGAAGTATTTAATCACGTACACTCTTCCCTTAGGAGTGTCATTGAACGCACTTTTGGTGTATGGAAGAAAAAATGGAGTATTTTACGAGACATGCCTAACTATCCATTCGATAAGCAAGTGAAGATAGTGATTGCAACTATGGCACTTCACAACTATATAAGGAGGCACGCCCAACGTGATATTCATTTTGACAAAGTGAATGACAACCCAAATGCAATGGAGATGGAGGGTGATGCACAAGAAGAATATCATATTACTCAAGGGCCTGGAGCACAAGAACTAGAAACATTAAGGAACAAGATTGCTGCAAGTTTAATGCATGCATCTTCTTAAACATTTTCTTTATTTCCATTTATTTAAGCCTAGTTTCAATGTTTTTTTTATTGCTACAATTCAAACCTTATTAGGACAAAGGATTTGTCAAAAAAATATTTATTACTTATTCAATTTAAAGGATGGTTTATGAACCTACTACCGTGGTGATTTCTTTATCTTTGTTGGAATTTAATGAATTTTTACTTCTCTTTAAGCAAAGATTAATATAATTTTTAGGGAGAAAAGTATAAAAGCGCTTTACAGTTTTATTTTTTACCAAACAGATTAGTAAAAAGCACTTTCAGCATCATGTCCATTTTAGTAATTATAAATAGTTACAGCACTTTTAAGGTAAAATTTACCAAACGCTCTGACACTGCTTTTCATACTCACAGCACTTTTAAAATTACAGTTTACCAAACGTTTAACTGCTTTACTTTACAGCTGATTCTTTTTAAAGCACAGCAGAAGCAGCTTTTTTTTAAAGCGGCAGCAATCCCAAACTAGGCCTAACCCCTAAGTGGCAGAGACAGTATGAGTTCTAGGAACTCTTAACAAATCATCATCAAAGGTAGCCTCAACCCAGCTAGGAATCTCATCAAGCACAACAAACCCCAAATCAAAATTATAGCTCCCCTTCGCTAAACAGTCAGCCACCATGTTTTTCTCCCTGTAGATGTGGTTAATCACACAATTACCCACTTGTCACATAAGAGCGTAGCAACTAGACAACAAAGATGCCATAAGATGTAGAACAAAGAGAGAAGATTTTTGCAAAAGTAGGATTGCAGTCGCAGAGTCCATTTCAATACACAAATTCGAGACACCCCTTTGGATAGCAAGTTTCAAACCAAAGAACAACCACAATATTTCAGCTGCTATGATGTCACCCCTCCCCAAATTGGCCATAAAACCACCAATCCAATTCCCTTTGTCATCGCGTATTACTCCCCTAGCACCAATGACTCTAGATGCACATTTGCACGACCCATCAACATTAAGCTTGAACTGACCAGTATCAAAAGGATCCCAAACAAGAAAAATTTGAGTTGTGTTAATTGGCGTACGAACATCAGAACTGGCCTACACCCATTCCTGAGTAGCAGTAAAAATAATATTTCTGATATCAAAAGCCAAATCCTCTTATTCACCAAACACTCTCTTATTGCGCTATTTCTAGATATACCAACATGTAAAACCAAAAGCGATGTTCCACGAAATTCCAAATTGCCAATGAGACTTAGTTAACAAATTAACCCACAACTGAGTGCTTTTACAATTTTGACTTCTCAGGGTAAAAATTCTAGATCTACCACTGCTTACTTTACTTTCATGTTCAACGTATCGTGCTGCTACTTGGATTGAATTGACTTGTCTTCGGTAGTATATCACTTTGAATCACCAAAGTTAGAGTGATCGAGCATTCAATTGAAGCACAGTTTAAGTCCAATTTGACGAACTTTGAACGGGTTGACACGACCCGTTTATCAAACTCTTTAATCACGTTGGTGAGTTGACCCAAAATTCACCCAATTATTAATTGTGTCTTAGTTGGTTAACTCAAATATAAGATTTGTTCGAGTTTTGAATATTTTATTAGGTCTCAAAATTAAAAAGTTGTATGACATTGGCCATTCTTTCTCCTCCACTAATGTAAAAGTCTATGGTTGCAGCAAATGTTGATCTCTCTTCCAAAACGCATTTCAGGAAAGAACTATAGAAGTACACCCTTACTTTGATGATGTGATGTGTGAACAAGTCTTCTAGCTGATGAAACCTGATGTGCTCATCTGTGTTGGCTACCAGATGTGTGCTGTATTGAATTTGATTTACTTTCTTCAACAATATTTTCTACTGTAACTTAGAATCGATGTGCAAAAGTAGTGGATTACTCAACATCGCTTTTAATTCTAATATATGATTACAATGTAAGATAATTTGGGCTTTGATTGATTATATACAAGGCACAATTTTACTATGATTAAGCCTAAAAGGGAGCCCTAATTAGTTGACTAATAGAGTATCCTAATAAGGAGGGCAATCAAGCCCTAATAAGGTGTGTCTATTGGTATTAATTAAATAAGATACTAAAAGGAGCAATCACATTCCTTGATAGGGGGGATCTGATTTGTATTGTATTCTTATATAAGGAGGTCCCTGCTCTCACAGCAATACACATTCTAAAATACGTAGTCCTATTTACTAGTTAGAGCATTCGGTGCTGCAGAGAGTAGAAGCCTTCCTTGTCATCAATGGCTTCATCAGGTAAGACTCAATTCTTGTACTCTTAGTTCTTATGGTTCAATTCATACGATGAGTGTAGTTCTTTGCATGTATGCTATATATTTGGATTAAATGTATTCATCTATGTGCTTACATGTGGTATCAGAGCTCCTGCTATATGCTTAGACTTCGCTCACTAAATTGTTGAATAAGGAAATATGCAATCGTATGTTTGTTTTGAATTATTATGATTATTTTGGTTAAAGGATTTTGATAAAAGACCAAAAGTACACATTTTTTCCTTTTGTTGTTTTGTTATTAATAATAATATAAAATAATAATAAATAAAAAAGGGCCCACTAACCCTTATGTTTCGTCCTCTCCTCCCTTCATTAGATTTGGGCATTTGGGTTTTTTTCCTTTTTTCTTCTCATCCCCATTCAATCTGGGCATATGGATTTTATAGGCAAATTGAATTCATTTGGGGTTTTGCTTTTTTCTTCTCATCTCCATTCAATCTGGGCATATGGGTTTTATAGACAAATTGAATTCATTTGGGGTTTTGCTTTTTTCTTCTCATCTCCATTCAATCTGGGCATATGGATTTTTATAGGCAAATTGAATTCACCCAAATCAAAATTTTCAAATGTTTATGTTGTTTTTTGATTGCTTATGATGGTGAGATCTATTCCACTCCTACTTTGCTTCTTGATGCGCTAACATCAAAGGTTAAGGAAGAAGCAAACAAGGTAAAAATTACATGTACATAATCAATTAGGTGTATACACCTTTTGTGTGTGATTCTTATACAATAAATTTATGTTTATGTTTGTTTTCATCAGACATAAACATAAAGTTTGGTTTTACTGTACATACTGTTAGTATGGTAATTAAGAAATTGGCCTAGTTTTAAGGAGATATTTGATGTTCACCAAAGTAGATAGTTTAAATAATCTATCTTAATTCAAAGTTCATTTGAAATATATATACCATAATTTGTAATCTTCTAAGTTATAATGGGTAAATTAAATCTCTCAAAGGAGATTGTTCTGTTTATCTGGTTCAACTTGAGATTAGTGTATTATAATTTTAGAGTGCTTGGTTGTGAATGGTTTCTTGTAACTAAAGGTGTAGGGATTATTTATTAACCTTGTATTCTATGTATTGGTGGTATAATAAAGAAATTTTTTCGTTGCACACTACGTTTTGGCCCAAAGGAAAAATATAATAATGCATAAAGTTTCTCAGGGATTTAAAGAACAAAACTAAAGTTCATCTTTTTGTTCTTGATAGTGTAAATTAACATAAAATGTTTTGGCTGCTTCGTCAGTTGTGAATCCCTCTTTCAATTTCTCTTCAATTGAGACATTGACTGGAAGTAACTAAAAGAAATGGAAGCAAGATGTGGAAATTGTTCTTGGGCTCATGGACTTGGATTTAGCTCTACGGGAGGATGAACCTGCAGCTCTTACAAATGAAAGCAGTGATGCACAAAGAAGGCAACATGAAAAATGGCATAAGGCTAACAGGATGTCTCTTCTCATTATGAAGAGGGCTGTGACAGAAATAGTGAGAGGTGGTATTCCGAGCAATGATAAGGCAAAAGCTTTCCTAGAGGATGTTGGGGAGAAATTTAAGGAGTCAAAGAAGGCTGAGGCGGGAAGTTTGATGAATGCCCTCACCATTATGAGATATGATGGTGAAAGTAGTGTTAGGGAGTACATTATGAAACTCATTGACATTGCCAATAAGCTCAAGGATTTGGAAGTAACCATCTCTGACCCTTTCCTCGTGCATGTAGCTCTTAATTCACTACCATCAAAGTTTGGACAGTAGAAAGTTTCTTACAACACGCAAAAGGAAAATTGAGATCTTAATGAGTTGATCTCCATGTGTGTACAAGAGGAGGATAGACTGAAATGCGATAAAATGGAAGTTGTCAACCTTGTGCATTTGACTCATGGTAAGAAAAATGGTGCATTAGGTTATGGGAGCCCTTTCATGCTTTTAAGTCTTCAAATGCTTTTGCCAAAACTGCCCAACCACCACCTAAAGGGTCTCAAAACACTAAAGTCAACAAAACCGAAATTTTCAAATGCTATTTTTGCAAAAAGTCTGGCCACATGAAGAAGGACTGTGACAAATACAAAAGGTGGCTAATTAAGAAAGGTATTTCAAATGTTTTTGTGTGCATTGAGTCTAATCTTGTTGCTGTCCCTATGAATTCTTGGTGGTTTGACACTGGTTCTTATGTGCATATCACCAATACTTTGCAGGGATTAACAAACGGGAGAGCACCAAATAAGGATGAGTTCAAAGTTTTTGTTGGAAATGGAAAGAAAGTTGTTGTTGAGTCTATAGGGACTGTCAAGTTGCATTTGTTTTCAAGTTTTGTTTTAGAACTGAAAAATGTTCTTTATGTACCTTCTATGAGAAGGAATTTAATTTCAGCAAACAAATTAGTCACGTCTGGTTATGCTTTCATTATTGATAATGATAGTGTAAGGATGTTTGAAAAAAAAATTGATGTTTTACTTGGAAGAGCCTTTTTAAACAATGATTTGTGGCAATTTGAATGTTCTTATTTTCATGAATGTTTGAATATTGAATGTTCTAATAAAAGAATGCTTATCAATGAGAATTCTTCTATGCTTTGGTATAGAAGATTAAGGCATATCTGGAAGGAAAGATTAGAACGTTTAATGAAGGAAAACATTCTACCAAAACTTATTTTGATGATTTCCAGACTTGTGTTGATTGCATAAAGGGAAAACTGACAAATAAAAGAAAGTTAGGTTCCACATGTAGTCAACAACTTCTAGAAATTATTCATACAAATGTTTGTGGCCATTTTCCAATTAAAACAATTTGTGGAAATCAATACTTTGTTACGTTTATAGATGACTATTCACATTATTCCTATATATTTTTTTATCTCTGAAAAATCTTTAGTTTTAGATTGTTTTAAAATTTTCAAAAATGAGGTTGAAAAACAATTAGAAAAAACATGTTAAAATAGTGAGATCCGATAGGGGTGGTGAGTATTTTGGCAGATACACTAAAGCTGGACAACAGAAGGGGCCTTTTGCCAATTACCTTGAAGAATGTGGAATCATGGCACAATATACCACACCTGGTACGCCTCAACAAAACGGAGTGGCAGAGAAGCGTAATGTTGAGCCTATTCCTAACAACTAAAATGAGTTATTAAAAATAGCAACTTCAATTCTCGCAAGTGCACGAACCATTTATAGTATAGCTTATGTAAATACGAGGTCGATCCCACGGAGAATGGTAACTTGGTTGCAAGTTAAATCACTTAGAATGCTGGAAAACAGAAAACTAACAAGCTAACAAATGGCAAGGTCTAGGACAGAATCCTAGCACCACACACGCACTCGAAATGGGGGGTTTTGTTGTTGAAATGAAAACAAGAGAATAAAATGGAAGTGCTGGAAAGTAACAATGGCAGCAATCAGCAAGTTGTGAAACAATGATTGAGAAGTGTTAGAGCCTTGGAATCCACCTCTAGTCTTCCTATCCAAGTTATGAATGCATAGAAATTGACTCAAGCTTCATTAACAATAGATTATCGCATACAAGCCTATGGTATCTAGGTGCAGGATGCATGATTCTCCTAAGGCAAGTGATTGTGCATGGTATCTACACAACACGTGATCCCTTATATGCAACCTAAGCATGGTGTCTACTTAGAATAAAGCATACAAGAGTCATTAAGTTCCCTGAGAATATGATAATCACACAAGTCCTAGAACATGGTATCTGTCCTAGTCAACCTATGGTTATTAACCCCTTGAATGATTCTTAGGCCATTCATGTGTTGCTTGTGAAAGGAGAGTAGAATTGGTGAATCTAAACCCCTTCCCAACCTGTGCTAGATGCATAAAATCCTAGTTAGCTACTCCAAGAAAACATTCATCAAGCACATAATAAACTGGAGGTTAACAACTTGATAATGAAAGCAAGGAAATCAATTAACTATGAAATCATTCATAACATTGAATATTCATGACTAGGGCTTCATCCTAAGCCCTAACTAAATGGATTAGTTAAACATAACTATGAATATAGAAAATAAGAAATACATAGATGGAATAAAGAGAATAGAAGAACTAGCTGGTGGCAGCAAGGTAGTTTCCATGACAGCTCCCAGCTCTCCCTCCTTTGCAGCTAGCTCTCTTCTCTCTTTGTGGTGAATCTGAATGTGTGTATGGGAGTAATGGATGAAGTGAATGTGTGTCTGAATCTCTATATGAATGTGGAATGAAAGTGGTATTTATAGGGAGATGGGAGTGATAAATCTGAATTCAATATGGCTAATGCATACAACACTTGTATTTAGATAATCAGAATTGGTTGCTGCACTTCACCAATAAATCCCACCAGCAGCCCTAGCTCATCATTATGTCAGCATGACCAAGCATCCATCAGCTCATCCTCATGTCAGCATGATGTGTATTTTCATGGGCTCACGAATTGGGTTTGGCTGAATGAAAAGATGACTTTAAGATGTCCAATTTGAAGTTCAGAATGTCACTGATCCAACCACACAAACATTAGCCCAATCCAAACTCGGATGAAGAAGATAAGGCCGAAATGAACTTCTAACTCAGTCTCCAGTTTTTGCACGTTTTTGCACTAAATGCCTCAAGTGGTATTCCTCTCATGCTAATCAGCCCTTAATATGCATGGATTGTATCAAATGTGATCTCTTGCTCCCATAACCTACAGAACACACAAACATAGATAAGTGACTCGGAATAAAGAGAAACTAAACAAAATTACTAAGTAATGAAGGCAAGCAAATGTGTGAAATTATGAACTTATCACGTAATAGGACCTTAAAAGACATGGTAAGGAGCATGGTAAGCAAATCTACATTGCCTAAATTTTTGTGGGGAGAAGCTTTAAAGACTACAAAGTACATTCTTAATCGTGTGCCAAGTATAGCTGTTCCAAAGACACCATTTGAAATGTGGGTAAGAAGACAACCTAGCCTTATGCATCTTTATGTTTGGGGATGCAGAGCTGAGGCTAGATTGTATAATCCCATGGAGAAAAAGTTAGATCCCAGGACTCAAAGTTGTTTTTTCATTGGATATCCTAACAAATCTAAAGGTTTCAGATTCTACTGTCCACATTTGCACATAAGGATAGTCGAAACTAATAATGCAAAATTTCTTGAGGATTTGGATGCAAAAAATTATCAAATGGCAGCTTTATTCTTGAAGAAGAAAAGTTTGATGCAGCTATACCTCCAGATCATATCTCATTTACTGTACCATTAAAGTTGTGCACAGAAACTACAGCTATCCATGCATCTCCTGAAGCTATAAATGCACAAATGGTCCAGCCAATTATAGATCAATCATTACCTTCAATATAGCAAGACATTGGGTCATCTAGTGCTTCAGTACCGTCTTCATACCCTACAATGAAAATTCAACCAATTGTTCAAGAGCCAAGCCGACGTTCACAAAGGGTTGAAAGTCAGCTATTGATAAGGATTTTGTTGTTTACCTTCAAGAAGTTGACTATGTTGGAGATATAGATGACCCTTCTAATTTCAAGCAAGCAATTGAGAGTGAACATACTGATCTATGGAGAAAAGCAATGGAGGATGAGCTTCAATCTATGAAAAAGAATCAAGTTTGGTCACTTGTTGATGCAAATGCAGCTGTGAAACCAATTGGTTGTAAATGGATATTTAAACCAAAGAGAGACTCTAATGGTAGCATTGAGAGGCACAAGGCACGGCTGGTTGCAAAAGGGTTTACACAAAGAGAGGGAGTAGACTACACAGAAACCTTCTCACCAGTTTCTTCGAAGGATTCTTTAAGGACTATTATGGCATTAGTGGCACACTTTAATCTAGAGCTTCACCAAATGGATGTTAAAACAACCTTCCTAAATGGAGACTTAGCTGAAACTATTTATATGATACAACCACCAGGATTTGTTGAAAGGGGCAAGGAGAATATGGTGTGAAAACTTCAAAAATCCATATACAGCCTCAACCAAGCATCAAGGCAATGGTATCTTAAATTTGATGAGGTAGTTACTGCTTTTGGTTTCATTGAAAATAAGTTGGATGAATGTATTTATCTTAAAATCAATGGCTCCAAATATATCTTCTTAGTATTATATGTTGATGATATACTCTTGGCTATTAGTGATTTGAATTTATTGCGAGACACAAAATCCATGTTGTTTAACAATTTTGAGATGAAGGACTTATTAGGTGAAGCCTCATATGTCCTTGGCATTGAGATAATGAGGGATAGGCGGAGTAATTTATTGGGGCTATCACAAAGTGCATATATAGACCGTGTGCTTAAGAAATTCAACATGGAAATTTTTTCTCATGGTGAAGTTCCTAAAGGCAAGGGAGATAAATTCAGCATAGACTAATATCCAAGAAATGAAGTGGAGAAGAAATGCATGCATGCAAGACAAGCCATATGCTTCTTTAGTAGGAAGTTTAATGTATGCACAGGTGTGTACGAGACCATATTTGGCTTTTGCTGTTAGTGTTTTGGGAAGATTTCAAGCAAATCCTGGTGTACATCATTGGGTAGCTGCTAAGAAGGTCTTGCAGTACTTACAGAGAACCAAGAATTTTATGCTTGTGTATGGAAAAGAGGATAAACTTGAAGTAATAGGGTATACAGATTCAGATTTTGTTGGGTGCATTGATGACAGAAAATCGACAAATGGTTACATCTTTTTCCTGGCAGGTGGAGCTATTTCTTGGAAAAGTGCAAAGCAAACTGAAATTTCTAACTCTACTATGCAAGCTGAGTATATAGGGTGTTATGAAGCCACTAAACAAGCGGTGTGGTTGAGGAACTTCATTGGAAATATTGTGATTGTGGACTCTATATCAAGGCCATTAAAGATCTTTTGTGATAATAAGGCTGCAGTATTCTTCTCTAAGAACAATAAAAGAACATCTGCCTCAAGGATTATGGATGTAAAATATCTAGTTGTTAGAGACAGAGTGAAGAATGAAGAAATCATCATTGAACACATTGATTCTCAATCCATGATTGCTGATCCTTTGACTAAGGCATTACCAGTGGAAGTTTTTAAGGATCATGTAACTCGAATGGGATTAGTTGAATCTTTTGATCAGTGGGAGTAAGGTTTGCTTAATACATGTTTCAGTTTCATTATGTTCTGAAGAAAGTTATGCAGATAAATGCCATTATTGTTTTTCAATTAAGTTCTTTATACTGTTTGAATTTAAGGAAGAACATAAGCTCTTGTTTTAAACATTGTTTATTTGTTTGTTTTTGATAGATGTCATCATCTGCAAAGTGACTAAAAGTTGCCTTCGGTATATACAATTTGCAAGTATATTAATTTTTTTTTTTTTTTTTTGGGTTTTCACAAATAGATGGATGTAAAATTTTGCTTCAATGGAGGATTGATGTAGTACAAGCCATAGGTGTTAGATTAAGAACTTAAACAATAGAACATAGAATATATGAGACCGAGGAGAAGAAATATAGATTGAAAAGACGAGATAAAAGGGATCCAAGGAGAAGAAATATAGATCGAAGGGACGAAATCAGAGAGTTCTAGGGAAAGGTTTACTCAACATTCAAATCTGAATTTTAAAGAACCACATGGGATTATTTATAGCAAACTAAAACCTAGAAATAATAGGATAAAAATCCCTTGTTAAACAGAAATCCTAACCTAAATAAAATAGGAAACTTAAAACTAGAAATATGGAAATCTGGAAAAGTAGAAATCCTACTAGTAATTGGAAAACTAGAGAATCTAGGAAACAAACAAATACATTAGGAAACTAATAAATTTGGGTCCTACGCGTCCTGCATCATTCTCACCCTACAACAAGAACTCAACTCCGACGAGTAAACAACCACAAAATGTAAATTAACGCCGATGGCATCGACTGCTAGTATGAATAACATGGGACTAGGGTCAGCAATCGTTGATGTCTGGATCATAGACACCTTTGACAGGCTCCACATTCTCACAAGCAGGAGTGTTGATAGTTAAAGTTCACTGCGGACAACGAGAGGCAATATGTCCTTTAACATGACAATGGAAATATTCAATGCGAGCATTAGAAAACAACGGGTCCTTTGTTAGGTGGCGGTGTAGTAGGGTTAGATGGTCCTGAAAATCACGTCTTCATACTCAGAGTGGTTTGAGTTAGGTTGGAAGTTGCAAGTTGACCAAAATACCCTGAATGTTGTGGCGACAAATATGTCTCAACTTCCAAGGCTTAGCAATAGGCATCCTCCAACACATCCGAACGTGACCAACTTACCTCGTGTTTGAGATCATCCCTGAGGCCATGAATAAAATGAGAAACTATAATTGTGAGCTCTTCCTGCATGGTAGAATGCAATTTGTGCTCCACAAAACTGGAATAATAGTCTTGGACTGTTGAAGTACCTTGAGAAAGAGTCCATAATTGATCTAACAATTGGTGACGATAAAAAGATGGAAGGTATTGTTCTCGGCGTTTCAATTTCATCTTATCCCATAAAATCACAAGGGTTTGTTTGAGTTGTTGAAGATGGTGTTCAGTAGCCTTCCAGTATTGGTTTGCGGCTCCTACCAGTTTGAGTTTGGCGTACTGGATCTGTTGTGCATCGAACATATCATACCATTCAAAATAATCTTCCATAGCCAATATCCAATCAACAAAGAGAGTAGGATCCTCGCGACCATCAAAGTCGGGAGCGGTAGGCTTGGCATGACGGGCGATCTCAAAACCCAAGTTTCTATGGACGACGTTCTGTTCGTGGGGTCGGGGCGGCGGGGAGGGATAGTGGCGTCCACCAGAGGAGAGCCCATCGTACGTTGGGTATAATGTGGTTTAGGTGAAGATCTCTCAGCATAAGTTAGTTTGGGCCGAACCATAGACATCCCCGCAGAAGATGATGGAAGGCTCAGGTGGCCTTGGAACTTGGAATCTATAGACGGATTGGGAGGGAGACCAGCGTGTGGTGAAGGTGTGAATGGACCGGATTGAACAGAGCATGTGGAGGATGGCTCAGGAGTCGAGGTTGTTAACGATTAGAGTCACGGAAGCTTGTAACTTGGCAATATTTGTTGACATGGACGAAAATTCAGTCTTTTAATCAACCATCAATTTGGCTACCTAATCTTCCAGCTTAGTGACATCCGTAGAAATTTTGCGCTTGGAATTCCTGATGTTGTGCAGCCAAATTGGCAACGGTGATGTTGGGAGCCATGGGGACAAGTAAACACAATGAAGCAGAGGAACAACGGTGGAGCAACTAGGCTCTGAATACCAATTGATGTAGTACATGCCGTAGGTGTTAGATTAAGCACTAAAACAATAGAACATAGAAGAATATAAGAGACCGAGGAGAAGAAATATAGATCGAAAAGATGAGATAAAGGGCAAAAACAATAGAACAAAGAAGAATATCGGAGATCGAGGAGAAGAAATATAGATCGAAAGGACGAAATCAGAGAGTTCTAGGAAAAGGTTTACTCAACATTCAAATCTGAATTTTAAAGAACTACATGGGATTATTTATAGCAAACTAAAACCTAGAAGTAATAGGATAAAAACCCCTTGCTTAAACAGAAATCCTAACCCAAATAAAATAGGAAACTTAAAACTAGAAATATGGAAAAGTAGAAATCCTAGTAGTAATTGGAAAACTATAGCATCTAGGAAACAAACAAACAAATACACTATAGTAATTGGAAAACTATAGCATCTAGGAAACAAACAAATACACTAGGAAACTAATAAATTTAGGTCCTACACGTCCTACATCAAGGATGCTTTACAGTTGCTTCACATTTGGGCCACAAGCCACATGAAGAAGGTGGACCAAAAAGTAAGCGTTACTGAAGAGAAAACATAAGCCCACAGCATGATTACTGAACATTCCTTTTCTCCTGCTCCGAACAATTGAGCCATTACTCCTGCCACAATCAAGAATAAATTTAAATCAATCAATCCATATTGTTAGGAAAAATAACGGCTATTGATTATGAGAAATAACCAGTCACGCAGATTGTAATTTGCATTGCTAAAATTGAAAGGAGAAAAAAAACCCACCAGAAGAGCGTACGTACGTACCTATGTTCATTGCTGGTGGGAGTGAAAACTGAAGCAGAAGAACAAACAGATACAATGGATCAGAATGCACCAACCCAAATTTTAATGCACCTTTAACAACCAATATGCCTACAAGAGGCAGGGCAACAAAACGAACAACGATAATGCCAACAACCAGAGATTTCTGTATCCCTGGCCCTCTCGAACCTGGAAGAACAACGTGAATTAAGTCAAAACTTAAAAATAAGTATGAGAATATATGTAACATGTGGAGCTTAATAAGTAGGAATTATAATATTACCTGAAAGTAGGTTTCCTCCTATTATCAAAGTAAGAGATGGGATGGCTGCGTCTCTGCAATCATATGGAGAGGAGTTAAAAGACTAAATAAGTAATACATGAACAAAAGTGTTCTTGTTAACCTAAAACAGAAGAATAGTAGTAATCTGACCCCAAGAAAGAAGCAGTGTCTTGAACCACCCGTAGAGGAGCGCCATCTCCTATCAATAGCTTTCGAATCTGAGGTATGAGTCCAATCACAAAACCAACCATCTATACAAGAAAAAAAAAAGAAATAGAAAAAGAAGCTAAGTTTGGTCAATGTGTCAATAAATATGTCACATAATTATGACGCAAAATAATTTAAGTGTTGAAAGGGCATACTGCTCCAGTAGTAGAAGGGGAAAATACTGTTTTCAGATTGAGCTTTCCAAACGCCGTCATAATACGTTGCTTTATTACTCTACCTAAACTTGTCATCTGCCATGACAAATGACAATCATCAGAAATTGAAAAGAGAAGGGCAAATATATTGGAAGACAGCACATCATACATTCGAAAAAGATTTATTTAGTAGTCTAAATTGACAGTACTGTCGACATAATATGTGGCAAAGAAACACTCTTTTCATAATCAAGTCTTAAATGGTTGGAAATAAAGCAAACGGTCATGGTAACTTGATGGAGTTAGCGACCTTAGCATTTTCTTCAGATATAGCAGTGCTGGGCAGTGCATATTGATCCTCAGCATTGTCCTCCACAACCTCAGATTCCTTTGAAGAAAGCGGAGGCTCAGTGCAACTTCCTTGGTTTGGTGTGGAGGATCTCTCTGGAGATTGGTGAGCATTTTGGGTGCCCCTCTTTGCAGATATCCTCACAATATTATACACATAGGACCACAAATAAATGGCTCCTATCTGGAGAGTAAAACCAATTAACTTAATAACTTATCTTGAGCATGTTCCCCATCCTTTCTTACTTTGAATAATATAAAACTAGACAAAGGAATTTGAAGAAAAATCAAAATATTAGCAGCAGCAGAAGAAGAAATTAATGTACCGCCATTGAAAGTGAAGCATAAGCCAACGCATAAGTATGACAGACATCAGGATCTCCAAATGGACTCCCTTTTTCTTTACAAACTGCTGGGACTATAATAAGGAGCATGAATCCCAAATTTCCTGTTTATATATCAACTCAGCAGAAACAAAAAAAAAAAAATTATTTGTGATCTAGACGAAAAAGAAAAAAAGAAACAAAAATTATAAGGTAAATCTGTGTTGGTGTAGTAGTGTTTACCTCCAGCACAGCAACCTACGACAATGCCTCGCAGATATGCAGGAGGTCTTGTTAACTGGAGGAGTATCCATCCTAGGATCGAACCAGCAATAAATGTGATGAGGATATTCACCGGCATGAACCACCTACGCACATAAAAAATATATACACATTCAATCATATCAAACTTCTTTTAGAGATTTAATTCTTCCATTAGATATTAATGAACAAAGCTTGAGCAATAAATCTGCCTATAATAAACAAACTGGTGCAGTAACCATATTGATATTAATTTAAACTCACAATTTAACTATGTTTTTATGTGTTATTGTCCGCGCAAGGTTGCTGCTCACCAGGGCAGGACTGAATACGTAAAATACAACCTGTTGATCACAAACACAAGTATGTATGTATATGTATACACGTACGTATGCATTTACTATATATACGTATATATTGTAGTAAAGTAAGCAACAGCAGATGATATATCCATCATCACTGCATCATGCAGAAAGTGTGAAACCATAGAAAATCTATTTTTGAAAGAAAGATAGAGGGTGTTCAACTTGAAGAGTAAAAAGGTGATGATATGGGAAGCCACAGAATCTGTAGTTTCCCTCTTTTCTTAAAGAAAAATGGATAAAGATGTTAAATGAAAATTGATGAATGAATTAAGAAGTCACCCTGTTTAAGTGCTTCCTAGCGTCTTCCCCCAAAATATTGACGCGATCAAGCGCAAGATATGAGCCAAGCACAGTGGTGAAGAGAATTTTCAGTGCTGGGATTAAGGCGGTGATGAAGAGCTGCAAAAGCTCCATTATCCTTGATGAATAATTATTAGCCCTTCACTTCACAACTCTGCTCTGGAACTGGAAATAATGAAGAGCTTAATTTACCTATTCTGGAAACAAATAGACAAGTGGTTTTTTTGGCAATGTCCTGTTTAAAATGCCAGTTTTATGAGAGGAATTGAAGAAAACATATGGTTGGTTGCAGAAACTTACACCTGCAAAGAAGCTGCACATATTCATTGGTATTTGTATGCATGAGTCGTCAGGTGCTGTTTGTCTCTTCTCTTCGTGGATGGCTTAGATAACGACACGCACTTCATGTCTCCGGTTGCAAAAGAGGGGAGAGTTTAGTGGAATCACACGTTGGAATTCAATTGATGTAAATATTCTCTTTTCTTAATATGATAAAATTCTTGTGCAATGTGCACCCGGTAATTATTACTGAAGAAAATATTAGGACATAAAGAACGATGAAGGATAGTGCCCTAACTAGCACCCGATTGACAGTGTAGGATTAGACAAGACTAGACTAGACGGGTGCGAAGCTACTATCCCCAAGCTTCTTGTCCTCATGTCCCTTTGCCTATTTTGTTGACATGTGTTATTCTACTCAACGGAGAATTAACTCTGTTAAGTTTTATTATTTTGCATAAAAAATATAAAAAAGCTCCAACATTGTCCCAAAAAAACGTGGAGGAACAACGTGGAGGGAGAGTGATGCAGATGAAAAGGCATTAAAGTTTGTGGAGCATTTGGATAAAAAAGCATTCATAAGTTCAATGCATGAACGTTTTGTTTTGGCTTTTAATCAGTTCCATGTATTTGAAATTAGCTAAAGTCGTAATTATTTCATTTGCTGGTACATCTGGAAGTGGAGGAATCAAAGAGTTTTTTATGTTGATTTTGAGATGCCGGATACTCCAAAAACTCCTACTCTCTTTGCTGTTCGTGAGTGGCATGGAGCTGTTCAGGAGGCTTTAAAACCAAAGTTGAAAACGCAAGTTATGTTAACTTGCTGTGGGATCTGGGCCTCAACAGTCTCCTTATTGAGATAGATTCTGCCACTGCTGTCAATCTTTTGCACAAGCCTACTCTCCTTGACTTTCACCCCCTTGCTGCTCTAATTGGGAGCTGCAATGAGTTCATTGCACAGACTGGAGGCTGCTCCATTCACCACATATACAGAGAGAGAAATTATGCTGCAGATGCTATTGCAAATTGGAGTTATAACTTAGCGCTAGGTGGATGTCTCCTTGATGAGGCCCCAAGCTGGCTGGAAAATATCCTTCTTGATGATATCCTTGGGATCACTACACCCCGCATGATACCTGCTGCTGCTTAGTTCGTTTGTTGGGGTTTTTCCCACCCTTTCTCACCCAGAAAAAAGCCGTAATTATTTGGATGGGGTTTAATATATCTAGATTAATTGGGTTAATTAATTTAGGTGTTAGTTCAATGTATTGGATGAGAGATTAAGTCTTTAAATACTTGTATGCTTAGACTTCTCACGGAGTTGTCGATAATTAAAATTGAAATTAAAGAGAGTGTTTTCTCATCTTTTGCTCATAATCTGGATATTCTTAGAATCAACAGGTTTGAGTGTTTTATCTTGTCTATTGTGCCTAGTTCCAAGGATTCTTAGACTGAAAGGGACTTGGTGGTTCGTGGTTCGTGTTTCGTTTTCCCAAAATCCTTGCTCGCGTGCCGCTGCAGCGGAGAGGGAGAGAGAATCGGGAAGGAGTTGTTGGGTCGCGTGCATGGGTTTTGTTTTTGTTTATTTTAGGTTTTTTTTAAATGTTGGGTGGCTTCTTTCAGTTGTTGTTTTGGAGTTTTTTTCCTAAAAATTGGGTTGGGCTTCTTTCTGAAAATTCGGGTGGCAATCATGTAATTTATTTGATGTTCAAGTGTTGTTATCTTTTTTGTAAATTGGGTCCGAGATTCTTTTGATTGTTTTTGAGTTTTTTTTTTTGGGAGTTTCTGGGTTTGGCTGGTTTTAACCATAGTATGAAATATCGAGGATATTTCGATTGTTTCGAATCACGAATATTTCGGAACATATTCATGTACATATCGTATAAATATCGACAATATCGACGATAATATCGGAAAATATCGATGTCGATAATTTCGCTCATACTTCAGCAATATTTTGTCAAAATATCAGTGTAATATCGTTAAAATATTGAAAATATCGATGTAAAGGAAAAAAATAAAAAAATAAAAAAGGGAAAAAAGGGAGAAAAAAAACATAAAGAGGATTTGAATCCCTACCATTTTACTCCTCCAACACCTTAACCACCATATCACTTATGTTTTTGTTATAATATGCTAAAATATTTATATTTATATAGGTGACATGTTAACAATTACATGCAAAACTATTTTGGGGATTTATCATTTGATGACTACTCTTCACAATACACTTACTCTACACATAGAGATGATGAAGATAATGAAAATTTTGAACCTCATAGGAACTCTATGTGGCACTAAGTCACTCATGTATCTTACCATGCAATGTATAAAGTGTAAAATGTTGTAGTAAATCATTATATATAAATGATTATGGTGTGTTTAATATTTTTTCATTAATTACTACATATTTTCTATACTCACAGTGTTTGCCAGCTCGTTGTATAATCAACTTAAATGAGTTAAATCCATCATGCAATGCATTTCTTTCTAATTTTTTGTGATGAACTAATAAATAATTGACTAAATAAACATTCTCCAAAGTTTTATTAAAAATTTCCAAGTTTTTCTTACAATTTCCGTGGTTTTTATTCAATTTTTATCGATATCGATAATATCCCGATATTTCCATTGAAATTTCCGTGTTTTTGGACTACCGATATTTCCGATATCATCGATATTTTAGACCTTGGTTTTAACAAATGTGGTGGCATGTTTGTAATATATAGGAAGTTCCAGACCTGTTTGTTGTTTTATAAATGGATTTTGAGTGTGTTTCTAAGGATTGCTTCATGTAGGGTTTTGTTATAATTTTGGCTCCTATGTTGGGCCTAATAATGAAGCCTTTAAAAAAAGCACAATGAAAAAAAAAACTTAAGCATGTTAACTTTAATAGATATTTATTCAAAAACCTATTTTAGCATGACATATTATACAAAAACTCATATAAAGCCTATTTGGAGAGAGAAAAACCCAAAACTATCCACTTGTCATTTTCTAATTGGTTCTTAGTGTGTTAAAATTTTATAAGAACCAATTAGAAAATGACAAGTGGCTAGTTTTGGGTTTTTCACTTCAAATAGACTCTATAAGGGCTTTTGTATATTATGTCATGCTAAAATGAGTTTATTAGTGAAATCCTCTAACTTAATGTTAATATCCTTTTTGGAAGAAAAATAAATAAAAACTTTAACTTAAAGATTGATGATGTGTCCTATGTTATGTGGTTAGATTATTTGAGTGGCTAAGATTTTACGAAGTGCGGTTAAATGCGCGGATCCTAAATGTAGAGGCTCGGGATCCCAATTGAGGCATAATGTATGTCACTGGGGTGTAGCTTAGTTGGTTGAGCTCTTCCACCTCCACTAATGTGGGCAAGGTTCAAAACCTCAAGGCACCCAATGAATATTTGTATAAACCCTCCCACAATCGCTTGTACTCCAAAAAGGCATAATATGGATATTGTTGTATAACTTGGAGGATAAAAGATGACTATGCGTAAGAGGTTGATGGCTACAATTTATCCCTCATAATCCCACCATTTTTAAGGGGATTAGGGGATAAGTTTAGTCATCAACATCTTATAGATAGTCCCCATTCTTCCTACAAGGTAGGAAACATATTCATATTATGCCTTGAATTGAATGCATATAAAATGTAGACATTTTTCTAGTCTAGTCTAGTCCCCCCAAGTAGACTGTAAAATTAATGAAAAAAGCAAGTAACCTTTTAAAATATAAAAAATTTAAAAGTAAAATTATAAAAAAAAAAGAAAAAAAAAACTAAAGCTAATCAAGAACTCAGCCTCCCCATCACCCCAACCCAGCCGCACTCACCACCTCCCAACCACAACCTCCCTAGACACCCACCCACAACCCAAACATTAGTGCCCCACCTATAGTGGCGGACTCACAAAGGTGAAAGGGGGTGTAATTGCGCCTCCCCTCGCCGAAAAAAGCCATGGATATATTGGAAATTGCCCATTTAGTTGTGCCCATAACGTGTTTAACGAAATGTCTCAAACCCCCTCCATTCTTTGCTTGCCCAAGACCTCTGTAGCTTGGGCCAAGAAAGCCCTAGATCTAGGCCCACAAAGCGTCATGTTCCCCATGATCGAATCTTCCCAAGGCCTCCAAGAAGGTCATTTCTGTAAGATCCCACATCGACCAACGGAGAGGAGGTGATGTGCCTTATATGTACATGCCCGCATCCATCTAGCACGAGGCCTTTTGGGAGCTCACTGGCTTCGGATTCTTAGGAACTCCGAAGTTAAGCGAGTTGGGGGATAGAGCAATCTCAGGATGGGTGACCCACTGGGAAGTTGCTCATGAGTTCCCAGAAACAAAACCGTGAGGGCCAGAGAGGGGGGGCCCAAAGTGGACAATATCGTGCTACGGCGGAGCCGATCCGGGATATGACAATTTCAGCTATAGTATTAGTAAGTATGGTTAGCATTTCAGCAGACATAGTTAAGATTTGTATTGTGGATGAGTGTTGGTGTTGTTGCATTTGAAAAGGGTAAGATTGTATGTGAATAATACATCAGAGAGAAGGGCTGGGAAGACTCAAATCATTGAAAATTGCATCATTGCATAAATTTGTTTCCAAGCGTTCCTAAAGCTCTCTGTCTCTGACAAAAATCATATTTAGTACCCTGCTGTCAACTTCATGCTAGTGTCCTTCCTCTTTCAGTTGGATCCTTGAATTATTGCGATAAGAACAATCAACTGTGAATAGTGGGCTTCTTTGTGGGCTTGAAGGTGGGTGCTCTGGACTGTGGTGCAGGTCGGTGATTTTCTGGTGGGGTTGGAGTGGTGGTGGTGAGGTGGCTTTGGGTTGGATGGTGGTTGTGGTATGATGGTGTAGTTAGGGGAAGAAGGGGAGGGGTCAAGAGAGAGACGGAGAAGAAGAGATTTTTTAATATTAATTTTTCCTTTTTCAATTTTTTAATTAAACATTAATTAAATTATTTTAATTTTTATTAATATTTTATTTCACTTACGCAAAAAAAGTGGGCCATGTACATGACACATCATCATTTGTGGTAAAAAACGAAAATAGCTCGGTCACATCATCAAAATTGATAGAGTTATTAATGGAGATAACCACAGGGTTTGACAACAAAAAAAACAACAGGGGCAAACTGGAACACAAAACCATTATCAAAGGGGTCAAGTAGGCCAATGAGATTTAACTAAAGTTTCAGGGGGCACTACAGTAAATAAGCCTTATTAGGGCTTTTTTTTTTATTTTTTTTTTAAGGCTATTCGAATTTTTTTTTATGTCTACAAGGATGTTACTGGGTAAACTGTATTCTACATACTTTAAAGGCTTTTCTGATTTTTTATTTATTATTATTTTCTGATTTGGCTCTATGTATGATTTGTAGCAAACTAGAGCAGGAAAAAGCTCGTCAACCAAGGACGGACCCATGATTTCAAAATGGGGTGGGCTAAATTTACCTTACGTACAAATCTACTAAGAATACAAGTGCGTGCAATGACTGATTCGTAAATATTTGTTCAAAAATATAAGGCTAAATAAACTTTTTTTTTTAGCATATTAAAATAAAGTAATTTAGTTATAACTAAAAATACAGTAGAATGGGGAGCTTATTACAAGCTAGAAGCCACTGCTTTATGGAACTTGGGTTTGTAGTGAGAAGGAAATTAATTAATAAGAACGAAAGGGTTGGTTGGATTGGGTTTCATAATTCTAATCAAAACAACACCATGTGTACAGGGACGGACTTAGGATTTCAAATTAGGGTGGGCTAAATTTACCTTACATACAAACCTACTAAGAATATAAGTGCGTGCAATGGTCAATCCATGAATATTTGTTCAAAAATATAAGGCTAAATAAAGTAATTTTTTAGCATATTAAAAAAAAAGTAATTTAGTTATAACTAAAAATACAGTAGAATAGAGGACTTATTATAAGCTAGAAGCTTGGAAAAGGTGTGAGCTATTGCTTTATGGAACTTGGGTTTGTAGTGAGAAGGAAATTAATTAATAAGAACGAAAGGGTTGGCTAAGTTGGGTTTCATAAATTTAATCAAAAACCCACCGAGTGTATTAAATATCCTTATTACCAAACTTATTGTTTCATTGTAAACAAAACAAAACAAAACATTTAAATTAAAAGTCAAATAGGTGGTGTGTATTCTCATCTCTTTCCTACAAAATGCATCTAAGGCTTAGACCTCTACAAACCTTCAGTGGAGTGGAGCATTTCACCAAGTATGTGGTGGGCTGGGAATGTTATGTTAGGCTGAAAAAGAAAAAGTCACCTGGGTTATAGCCCAGGTTAGCCATATGCACGGTCCGTCCCTGAGTGTGTATTAAATGCCCCTCTTACCAAACTTATTGTTTCATTTTAAAAAAACAAAACAAAACATTTAAATTAAAAGTTAAATAGGTGGCGTATGATCTCATCTCTTTCCTACAAAATGCATCTAAGGCTTAGACCTCTACAAACCTTAAGTGGAGTGGAGCATTTTACCAAGCATGTGGTGGGTTGGGAATGTTATGTTAGGCTGAAAAAGAAAAAGTCAATTGAGCTATAGCCTAGATTAGCCATATATATGCACAGTCTGTCCCTGTGGGCAACGCACTATTTGAGGTGTTATCACTGACAATTTGATATTCATTTTGATTAGATTAATTGATATTGATTGTAACGTTATTTTTTTCCACAAATTATTAATAATATTAGTATTGTTTAAATTCTAAGGATATTTGGTTGTCTAAATTTTGTTGTTGAGCTTTTAGCCTTTTAAAATTGCCAATTCCCTAAAAAATTCATGAATCCGTCATTGACCGATGACCCGCGCACCAACCCAATATCACTCTTGCACCGAGAGAGGGAGAGGGAGAGGGAAGTGTTTTTTATTGTGTACACCAAGAGGAAGACAAAGCCAGACTCTTTGTGTTTTAGCTGTTCCACTCGTTGCTACTAAGCTGTATTGTTAGTCCAAAATGCATGAGTTACCTGTAAATGTGGTTGCATATCAGTAGCCTTTTGGGACGTGCATGACTAATATGACATGTACTCCTTTATGGTTGTGCGTGTTGATCATCTTTGACATAAACTTGTTTTGGGAAATAGACTTGATTATCTTTTCTGATAAATGTCTATAGGTATGGAACACCCTGACTTTGATGATTTGAACAAGTCTTCTAGCCCTGACCCAAAAATATAAATAAAGTCTTCTAGCTGTTTCACACTCGGGCCACAAGCCACATGAAAAAGGCAGACCAAAAAGTGATAGTGAAGCTAAAGCATAAGTCCACAGCATGATAACTGAACATTCGTTTTCTCCTGCTCCGAACAATTGAGTCATTGTTCCTGCCATACATAATCAAGGGAAGGATATATACTAAGAATTAAACATGAGAATAATATTGTAAAGGAGAAAACGAATATCCTTCCCTTGATTATATATGGCAGGAACAATGACTCAATTGTTCAGAGCAGGAGAAAACGAATGTTCAGTTATCATGCTGTGGAATTATGCTTTCGCTTCACTATCAGAGGCGGCCCTGGGGTGGTGCAAGTGGCGCCACCGCAGAGGGCACCTGATTATTGAGGGCCTCCGAAAAAAAAATTTCTTTATATATATTAATATTATAAGAATTGTATGTATACTATAGCGTGCTAAATATTTGTACAAAAGCATATGTGGTGGAGTTGGCTTACCAGCGTGTCTCCACTTAACAGAGGCACCCGAGTTTGATTCTTATTGAAGTCAATCTATTCATCTTTTCATATATTTTTTTGGTATTATAACAACAAGATGTACATAATTATTTTATAAAAAAAAAAACAGAAACACCTTTAAAAAAAGGAAAACATCGAAGCAAAAAACTTTCTCTTTTAAAAATTCAAGAAGATCAATTTTCAGACAATAGCACTGTATTGGCTGTGTGTTTTTTTTTTTTTTTGGGGAAAAAGCTCTCGTAATAGTTTTA
This sequence comes from Prunus kanzakura, assembly GCA_020521455.1. Lineage (NCBI taxonomy): Eukaryota > Viridiplantae > Streptophyta > Magnoliopsida > Rosales > Rosaceae > Prunus > Prunus kanzakura. The sequence goes on along the minus strand of BPUM01001098.1, from coordinate 76,353 downwards.
ATTCTTCAAATAAAGACAGCAAATACAATGTGAATGATTTTTGGATAGTCAGGTATCTTTTTGTTGTTGCTTTTGTGTTTCATATTAAACACAGATTGCTTATTGGAGGCAGCAAGAGACCTTATAGGGGCACAAGGAGCTTATTTTTGTACCAAACATACTAATATTTAACTTTATCAAATGGAAACATTTAAATTTTTATGAATTGAATTTCTGATTGTCATTACATGTTTATTGATGGTGACTTTTAGTTATAACAAAATTGTTTATGACATTATGGTATGACAAATTTTTATTTATAGTATTTTCGTATTAGATTATGTGAGGCCCCAATTTAAGTTTCGAACAGGGCCCTCAAAATCTCAAGGACGGCCCTGTTCACTATCACTTATTTTTTGGTCTGCCTTTTTCATGTGGCTTGTGGCCCTAGTGTGAAACAGCTAGAAGACTTAATTTGTAACCCACAAAAACAAAAAGATAAAGCACATTTGGTAAGAAAAAGAATGGCTGTTGATTACGAAATAGCCATAAGATCACCATGGACGCAACCTGTTTTCGTTGCTCCACTAGCTGCGAAACAGCGGTTCATGCCGTACTAGATTGCCCAGCTATTCGTCCCGTCTGGGAGTCTTCGGAACTGCTGACAATTTTTCTTGGTTTGACTCTAGATGACGCTGCTACATGGCTATTGGTGGCATGGGATTTAATCCCAACTGCTCAGCAACCTTTTTTTTTGTTATTGTGCTATGGCTATTGTGGAATGATCATAATGCTGTCCTTTTTGCTTCTAATCCAACATCTATGGAGCATCTCGTTTTCTGTGCAAAGAACTATGTTGCGAAATATCATCAATCTCAGTTATTACTTCATAGGTGTATTTCTTTGCCAATTTCAAACCGACATTGGCGTCCTCCTCAAGTTGGTATCTTAAGCTCAATGTCGATAGTGTTTTGGATTTGCAGGATGGTATCCGGGGGGTAGGTCTGATTGTTCGGGATTCAACGGTGTTCTTGTAGGTGAGGTAGTAATGAGGGCACCTAGTCTCCTGTTTGTGTTGGCTACCAAGCTTTACACTCTCAAAGTGGGCCTCTCTTTTTCCTTAGATGCATCACTTCTGCCCTTGTAGTTGAATCTAACTCCCTAGTTGCAGTGCAGTTGCTATCAAAGGAGGAAGAGTGTTTAGCTCCTAAGGAGTGCTTGTGATTGAAATTCGGCATCTTCTCCTGGCGTTGTCCTCATGCGTTCGTTTTTTTCCCCACTGCCAACACTGTGGCTCATCGTATTGCACGTTATAGTCTTCGTGAGGAGGAGCTTTGTTTTTGGTTGGGTGATGGACCTCTCTAGCTCCTAGATGGTGTTAGGGAGGATTGGTCTCGCATTGTCTAACTTTGTAATAGGGGTGTTGACTCTTCTGTTAGTCATTAGCGTGGGTGGTGCTCTTTCCTACCCCGGGGTTTTATCCCTTATGGTTTTCCCTGGGAAGGTTTTAACGAGGCCACCATTAACATGCTCATTCTTACCATGTAATGTTCTCTTTGAGTTGAATGCAATACCATTTTCTCTCAACAACAACAAAAAAAAAAAAAACCAGTCGTAACGTAAATTGTAATTTGTATTGCAAAAATTGAAAGCAGAAAAAAACTTTTGAAGAGCATACCTATGTTCATTGCTGGTGGAAATGAAAACGGAAGGAAAAGAACAAATAGATACAATGGATCAGAGTGCACCAACCCAAATTTGAGTGCACCTTTGACAACCAATATGCCAATAAGAGGTAGGGAAATAATATAACGAATGACGATGATTCCAACAAATATTTTTGTATCCCTGGCCCTCTCAAGCCTGAAAGAACATTGTGAATTAAGTCCAAACCTAAAATAAATATGGCCCTCCCAACTTCTTGATGGAGATAACTACAGCAAGTGGAACCGCACCATCACCATTAGTCTTAGTGCAAAAGTATGGATATCATCCCAAAAGTATGCAAAAGTATGCAAAAGTATGGATATCATCCCAAAAGTATGCAAAAGTATGCAAAAGTATGGATATCATCCCAATCAAGCAAATCATACATTGTTCCTACGACATTCTTGAGGGGGTAGGATTACTATTGTTATTGTTTATGTAGATGATATCATTGTGACATGGGACGATATTGATGAGATCAGTAAGCTGAAGATACATTTGGCCAAGGAATTTGATATCAAATACTTGGGCACACTATGATATTTTTTAGGCATTGAAGTGGCTTATTCAAAAGAAGGGATCTTTGTCTCACAAAGAAAATTTGTGCTCGATCTTCTGATTGAGATCATAATGTTAGCACACAAGCCTGCGGACACTCCAATTGAACAAAATCATAGATTGGGAGAGAAAACTGATGATACACTTGTTGATAGGGGAGATATCAAAGGCTAGTAGGGAAGTTGATATATATTTGGCTCATACACTGCCAGATATAGCTTATGCAGTTAGTGTTGTCAATCACTTCATACACGAGCCACGTGAGGTCCACATGCAGGCAGTTGATAGGATACTTAGATACTTGAAATCTTCACCTGGTAAGGTCCTTTTATTCTCGAAGCATAATCACTTTTCTATAGAGGCCTATATAGATGCAAATTGGGCTGGTTCAGTTTCAGACCGTAGAACAACTACAGGATATTGCACGTTTGTCGGTGGCAATCTAGTTACTTGGCATAGTAAAAAAGCAATATGTTGTTGCTAGATCCAGTGTCGAGGCTGAGTTTAGGGTCATGGCCCAAGGTGTGTGTGAATTATTATGGATAAAAATCTTGTTGGAAGATTTGAAGATTAGTATTCAGGGTCCTATGAACTTATTGGGTGATAATAAGACAGCCATCAGTATTGCTCACAACCTTATGCATCATGATTGAACTAAGCATATTGAGATTGATAGATACTTTATTAAGGAGAAATTATCAGAAGGATTGATTTGCACTCCCTATGTGAGAACCAAGGATCAACTTGCTGATATTCTTACTAAAGGAGTTTCTAGCAAATTGTTTGAGTCTTCTTTATCCAAACTGGGAATTCAAGATATCTATTCTCCAGCTTGAGGAGGAGTGTTGGCTCATATATACTTAATTGTACATATAGTCGTCTCTCTAAATTTAACAGATATTAGTTTTAACTCACAACTTAACCATGCTTTTTGTTGATGTTGGCTCACCTTACAGATGCGAAATGATTAAAGAAAACAGACAATCAAACGAGTTGCAGGCGTGTTGACTAGGCTCTGGCGCTCGAGCGAAATTGCAGGCACTTGAGCGGCAGAGGAAAGTTTTTCGTCCAGGCGCATGCGCTAGAGCGGTAGAACTTAGACTCGAGCGGAAGCAGGAGCACGAGCGGGACACACGAATCCATCGCTTATCCATAGCAAATCTGGACATATTTTCTCCTAGTTTTGGGGTCCTTTAAGTTTTCTATTCCTTGTATAATTGCACTAAAGTCCTATGACATATAAATAGGAACTTTAGTGCTAGGTTTTGATAACACGAGAAAACTAAGGCATCAAATTGGGTTTGAGCCAAGGGTGAGAGAAAAGAGAGCTAGGGTTTGTGAGATAGCAAAGGGGATTCTTCATTGTAACCAAAGGGGTCCTTTCATACTAGTAAATTTCTCAGGGATCACCGAACCTCTATAAATTCTTGTGTTCTTTGTGTGCTTGTTTACTTTTCGGTTTGTGTGTGCTTTATATTTACGTGCCTTGTGTGTTATAGTTGCATAGCCCAACAACGACAAGGTCTTGGAGTGTTTTCGCACAACAAGTTGTATCAGAGCCGCAGTTGTGGCGGATATTAGTTTATGCCGAAGTGCTCTTACAACTTTAAGAGCGGTGATGTGTTGACGATGGCAGGCGACAAGGAGGTAGAAAGCTTCGGTATGAAATCACCACATGTGTCGAGAACGAAGGTGGAGTTGAAGCCTTTCACCAACAAGGAGAACTTCATGCTTTGGCAAAGAATGATGAAACATGTCCTTAAGGAGCAAAGTCTTGGCATGCAAGGAAAAGAAGCCGGTAACCATGATTGATGTAGATTCGGAGGACTTAGACGAGCTTGCTAGAGGATCAATTGAACAATATCTAACTGACGAGGTGTTGTGTAATTCAATGGAAGACACCACGAAGCAGACATGGGAGAAACTTGAAGAGATGTTTGTGGCTAAATCGTTTTCCAACAAGCTCTTCTTAAAGGAGGAGCTTCACTCTCTAAATATGGAGGAGGGCGCAAGCATGATGGAGCACATAAGCATATTTAATAAGTGTATTGCTGACTTGTAGAGGATGGATGAGGTTATAAGTCGGAAGATAAGTTGTGATGTTGTTGACATCCCTGTCACCGTCTTATAAACACTTCTGTACAACACTTATGTTCGGGAAGGGAACTTCGAATTATGAAGAGGTCATGCAAGGCATCCTGACGCATGAAAGAATGGTTCAACACTTCGGAGGTGTCTCCCAAGGCGAAGGTGTTGTAGCAAATTCCGGAGAGAGAGGTTGATCGAGCAAGCGCAAAGGCAAGAAGAGCAATAAGGAAAGATCAAAATCCAAGGCGAAAGGCGGTTGTTTTGAATGTGGGTCAAAGGATTATTGGAAGAAGAATTATCCTACATGGAGAGAAAATATAAACAAAAGGAAGAAGCCGGATGAAGCCGGGGTCACAGAGGATAGCTATGGTGAGCTTTTATTTACTGATGCACTTGTTATCTCTTCTAGGGTTTCATCTTCTGATTGGATTTTGGATTCCAAGTGCTCATATCCTATGTGTTCAAATAAATCTTGGTTTGACACGTATGAGGTGGACTATGGTGGTAAATTTGTGATGGGGGACTGCTCGGTTTGTAGAGTCAAAGGAACATGCACAATCAAGGTGAAAATGCATGACGGCGTGGTTAGGACATTGGGTATGGTTAGGTACATACCAAAGTTGAAGAAGAATTTCATCTCCATAGGTACTTTTGACAAGAATGGCTATTCCTACAAGGCCATGGGAGGGAAACTCATAATCTCAAAGGTTCACTTATAGTTATGAAGGGAGAGATTCAACCTAACTACCTATATCAACTATGTGGTACAACGGTGACTGGTGGAGCAGCTATATCTACCAAGAAGGACTCAGACGATGAGACTCAGCTTTGGCACTTGAGGCTAGGGCACATGAGTGAGCAAGCCATGAAAGAGTTGCACAAATGGAAGCTTATGAAAGGAGTGCACAGTTTCAAACTCGAGTTCTACGAATATTGTACCATGGGAAAGCGATCGAAAGTGACATTCAACTAGCAAGACAAAGAGAATATGAGCATGAGAGTGCTCAATTATATTCACTCAGATGTGTGGGGCCATCGCCGGTCAATTTATTGAGTGGAGCTCACTAGTACGTCACATTCTTGGATGATTTTTCTAGGAAGATTTGGGTCTATTTGATGAAGAAGAAATCTAAGGTCTTCACCAAATTCAAGGAGTGGAAGGTGGAAGTAGAGAACCTTACGGGAAGGAAGATCATTCTCATAAGTGACAATTGAGGAGAGTAGAAAGATAGCAAATTTCTGGAGTTTTGCAAGAGCGAGGGTGTCAAGAGGCATTTTATTGTGAAGAAGAAGCCCTAACACAACGGAGCCACTGAGAAAATGAATAGAACTCTCATGGCGATTTTCGACTTGCCCAAAACGTTTTGGGCGAAGGCAGTTAACCATGCTTCCTATTTGGTTAACAGTCATTATCGAAGTATCTTGATTTCAAATGTGCAGAATCTGTATGGTCTAATAAATCTGTGAATTTTTCTATTTTAAGAGTATTTGGATGCGATGCCTATCCTCTCATACCTAGTGGTGAGATAACCAAATTGAAACTGAAGTCTCTTGAGTGCATATTCCTCGCCTTTGAGAACGGTGTGAAAGGTTTCAAGCTTTAGGATCCAGTAAACCGAAAGAAAATACTTAGTAGAGATGTAGTGTTTGATGAGAAGACCATGCCTATGATAAAAGTCAAGAAACTGGAGGTGAAGGAGGATGTTGTTGGAACAAAGACAACCATTACAATTTTATCAAGTAGGGTGTTCAGGGATACTCCAAGCATGCAGCCAATTGAAGATGTTAGCTAATTGAAGACATTCATGCAGTGGTGGAGTCTGATACTGAGGTAGAGGAATTTGGCAACAACAACAATCTCAAGATGAAGAAGAAGAGGCTCAAGATCAGGTGGAGCCACTATCTATAGCTACGTCCATGCCCAAGAGAACCATCAAACCTCCTCAACAGTTTGGATGGGAGACGAACGTAGTTCACTATGCTCTAAACATGTGTGAAGGAGATCCAACCACCTCCAAGAAGTTGTTGAGAGTTCGAAGAGGTAAAGTTGGATGGGTACTATGATAGATGAGATGGAATCTCTACATCGGAACTCCGTTTGGGAGTTGGTTCCAAAACCCAAAGATCGCAAGGTGATTGGTTTCAAGTGGGTGTTTAGGAAGAAGGAAGGGATACATGAGAAAGAGCCAACTAGATTCAAAGCTCGACTAGTGGCCAAGGGATACTTACAAAAGGAAGGTGTTGATTATGATGAGATCTTCTCTTCGGTGGTGAAGCATACTTTTATACGGTTATTGCTCTCCATAGTGGCACAATGGGACATAGAGGTGGAGCAAAAGGATGTGAAGACGACATTCCTTCATGGAGACTTAGAGGAAGACATCTACATGAGTCCACCTCAAGGGTTCGTTGAAGCGAGTAAGGGAAATTTGGATTGTAGGTTGAAGAAGTCTTTGTATGGGCTCAAACAATCTCCAAGACAGTGGTACAAGCATTTTGACACCTATATGCTGCGGATTGGGTATAGAAGATGCGAATCAGATTGTTGTGTGTACTCTGATGTGTTCAAGGATGGGAAGATCATCATGTTGCTACTCTATATGGATGATATGCTAATTGCGTGTCAAGATATGTCAAAGGTCCGAGAGTTGAAGATTTTACTTGAGAAGGAGTTTGACATGAAGGATCTTGGTCCTGCACAAAAGATCCTAGGAATGGAGATAATGTGAGACCGAGATGTGGGCAAATTATGGTTGTCACAAAGCAAATACATATCTAAGGTACTTGAGAGATTCAACATGTTGGATTGCAAGCCCGTGTCTACTCCTTTGTCGGAACACTTTAGACTGAGTACCCAAGAGAGTCGTTCTAGTGATAAAGAGAAGTATGAGATGAGTAAGGTTCCGTATGAAAGCACGATAGGGTGTCTCATGTACGCAATGGTTTGCACATGCCTCGGCTTAGCTCAAGTTGTGAGTGTGGTTTCAAGATACATGGTAAATCCAGGCAAACAACATTGGAATACGGTGACGTGGATTTTCCGGTATTTGAAAGGCACCAAAAAGCTTGGGATTTTGTTTGAAAGACAACAAGAAAGGCATGTGTGTCGGGTTATGTGGATTCGAATTATGCGGGAGACTTAGACAAGAGGAGATCCACCACGGGTTATGTTTTCACTTGTTGTGGATGACCGATTAGTTGGAGAGCGGTGCTACAATCGGTTACTATCTTGTCTACTACTGAAGCGGAGTATATGGCGCTAACGGAGGCTTCGAAAGAAGCGTTATTGCTAACAAGATTGGCGAAAGAGTTTGGGATAGCTCAAGACTTGGTTGTGATTCAAAGTGACACTCAAAGTGTTATATGCTTAGTTAAGAACCAAGTGTTTCATGGAAGGTCTAAGCATATTGATGTATAGTACCACCAGATAAGGGATTGGGTGAACGATGGGGACATTGCAATAGAGAATGTTCATACAGATTCTTCAGATTGCTTAACCAAGCCAGTCACAGCTAAGAAGTTCAGACATTGTTTAAGCTTGCTCAATCTTGTTACATGCTAAAGATTGAGGTTGAGCTCTTGGGGATTACTAGAACTGTTTCCAAGAGGTTTGAAGAAGTTCTAGGGGTCGATGATTTTCACAAGGTGTTTAAGGCTCATCAAGGTGGAGATTGTTGATGTTGGCTCGCCTTAAAGATGTGGATGGAATGAAGAAAATGGGTAGTCAAATGAGTTGTAGACATGTTGACTGGGCTCTAGCGCTCGACCGGAAGTTGCAGGCCCTCAAGCGGCAAAAGTTTTGTGTCCAGGCGCATGCACTCGAGTGGCAAAACTCAAACTCGAGCGAACGCAGGCGCTCGAGCTGCGCAAGGGGCACTCGAGCAGGACACGCGAATCCAGTGCGTATCCCTGGCGAATGTGGATATATTTTCTCCTAGTTTTGGGGTCCTTTAAGTTTTCTATTCCTTGTATAATTGTACTAAAGCCCTATGACATATAAATAGGCACTTTAGCTCTAAGTTTTGATAACGTGAGAAAACTAAAGCATCAAATTGGGTTTGAGCCATGGGTGAGAGAAAAGAGAGCTAGGATTTGTGAGAGAGCATAGGGGGTGCTTCATTGTAACCAAAGAGGTTCTTCCGTACTAGTGATTTTCTCGGGGATCACCAAGAGGACGTAGGCACAACGCTGAACCTCTATAAATTCTTGTGTTCTTTGTGTGCTTGTTTACTTTTCGGTTTGTGTGTGCTTTATCTTTGCATGGCTTGTGTGTGATAGTTTTGTAGTCCATCAACGATAAAGTCTTGGAGTGTTTTCGCACAACACTTTTATATGTTATTGTCCGCACAAGGTTGCTGATCACCCGGGCAGGATTGAATACGTAAAATACAACGTGTTGCAAACTCATGTAAGTAAGCACGTAATACTTATGTATGTAAGTATGTATGTATATATAGTATTAGTGGTGGTAAGCAACGGTAGATGACATCACTACATCATGTAGAAAGAGTGAAACCAGAGAAAATCTATTTTTGATTTCAGCAACGAATGAACACAATCTATTTTTGGAAGAAAGATAGATTGTGTTCATGACTTGAAGAGTAAAAAGGTGATGATATGGGAAGCCACAGAATCTACTTTCCCTTTTTCTTAAAGAAAAATGGACAAAGATTTGCATGAAAATTTATGAATGAATGAAATAAGAAGTTACAGTGTTTAAGTGCTTCCTAGCGTCTTTCTCCAAAATATTGACGCGACCAAGCGCAGTGATCAAGAACATTTTCAGTACTGGAATTGATGCGGTGATGAAGAGCTGCAGAAGATTCATTATCCTTGATGAATAATTATTAGCCCTTCACTTCACCACTCTGCTCTGCAAATATGATGATTGAATATTGATTGAGATGCTAATCATCAGTGCTTGCTGGCTAACAGATATATTCAGTATCGAATTTTAATTGCTTCCTTCAAGAATATTTGCAGCTGTAACTTAGGATCGATTTGCGGAAGTGGATTGCTCAACTTTGCGTTTAATTCTAATAATCTGAGTACAAGATTAAAAGTTGCCTTCGTTTACAATTTGCAAGTAAGTTTGTTTTTCCTTTTTCACAAATTGCCTACAATTCTATTAGAAGATGGATGTAAAATTTTGCTTCAATGGAGGATGCTTTGTAGCTGTTTCACAATCGGGCCACAAGCCACATGAAAAAGGCGGACCAAAAAGTAAGTGATACTGAAGCGAAAGCATAAGTCCACAGCATGATAACTGAACATTCCTTTTCTCCTGCTCCGAACAATTGAGTCATTGTTCCTGCCATACATAAGGAAGATGAAGCATATTGTAAAGGGAAACAGCACAATCAATTTGTTAGGAAAAAGAATGTCTGTCAATTATGAGAAATAACCAGTGGGGCAAATTGTAATTTGCATTGCAAAAATTGGAAGGAAAAATAACAACAGAAGAGCGTAGCGTACCTATGTTCATCGCTGGTGGGAGTGAAAACTGAAGCAAAAGAACAAACAGATACAATGGATCAGAGTGCACCAACCCAAATTTGAGTGCACCTTTAATAACCAATATTCCTATAAGAGGCAGGGCAACAAAACGAACAATGATGATGCCAACAACCAGAGATTTCTGCATCCCTGGCCCTCTCAAACCTGAGAGAACAAAGTGAAGTAAGTAAAAACTGAAAAATAAATATGAAAATCGAAAAAGGTGGAGCTTTTAGGAGTTATATTACCTTTAAGTAGGTTTCCTCCTATTATCAAAGTGAGAGTTGGGATAGCTCCATCTCTGCAATCATAAAGAAGAAGTTAAAAGACTAATAAGTGCGAAGAACACAGATAAATCACTAGCGTTGGTTACAGTATGGGCATAAGTTTTATACCCCAACAAAGAAGCAGTGTCTTGAACCACCCGTAGAGGAGCACCATCTCCTATCAGTGCTTTTCGAATCTGAGGGATGACTCCGATTGAAAAACCAACAATCTATACAAGAAAAAAAGAAGCTGAGTTTGGTCAATGTGTCAATAAAACAGAACTAAATGTGCATCAAGATGTATGTGCATTGAGAGCTGGAAGGACATACTGCTCCAGTAGTAGAAGGGGCAAATATTGTTTTCAGATTGAGCTTTCCAAACACCATCATTATACGTTGCTTTATTTTACCTGAAGTTGTCATCTGCCATGATAAACGACATTGATCAGAAATTGAAAAAGGAAAAAAAAAACAGAAAAGGGCGATGTTATATTGGCATACTGCGGATCATACATTCAAACAAGAAACATTCTCTTTATAAAGAATATCTTAAACAGTTGGAAATACGTAGACAAAGAGGAAAAACATGGTAAATTGATGGAGTTAGCAACCTTAGCGTTTTCCTCAGGTATAGTGCAGGGCAGTACATAATGATTGGCATTTTCCTCCACTACCTCAGATTCCTTTGAAGAAAGCAGAGGCTCAATGCAACTTATTTCGTTCGGTGTGGAGGATCTCACCAGAGACTGGGTTGAATCTTGGGTGCCTCTCTTTGCAGATATCCGCACAATATTATACACATAGGACCACAAATAAATGGCTCCTATCTGAAGAGCAAAACCAATTGTATGAACAAGGCAGATTGTACTAAATAAAAAGAAAATATTTCAAGAAAATGCACTGAAAAAGAGACAGTGTTCACAAAACATATATGCATGCTTGTCCAGAATTGGATTGTGCCTGTCATATTATACACAGAAAGCTCGTGCTTGAAGTAATCTCTTAAATTCAGCTATTTAAGATCTGGCCTAAACTTATCATGGTATCGAAGATTGATCTCGACTTCAACAACCAGTAATTTGCAATCACATGTGAGAGAACATAGTCTGAAAGAATGGTGGTAAACTATCAAAACTTATCTTGAGCTTGTTCCCCATAATTCCTTACTTTGAGTAATACAAAACTAGATAAAGGAAGTTCGAGACCAAAAATATTAGTAGAAGAAGAAGAAATGTACCGCCATTGAAAGTGAAGCATAAGCCAATCCATAAGTACGACAGACATCAGGAGCTCCAAATGGGCTCCCTTTTTCTTTACAAACAGCTGGGACTATAATGAGGAGCAAGTTCCCCAAATTTCCTGTTTAAATCAACTCAGGAGAAACAAGGTATATTTTATCAGTGATTTAGAAACAATAAATAAAAATTAGAAGGCAATTTAGGGGAACAAAATGTTCAATTAAACATATATATGCTTAAATATGTGTTTACCTGCAGCACAGCAACCCAAGACAAGGCCTCGCAGATGCGCAGGTGGTCTTGTTAGCAGGAGGAGTATCCATCCTAGTATCGAACCAAAAATAAATGTGATGAGGATATTCACCGGCATGAACCACCTACACATACAAATATATACACATTCAATCATATCAAACTTGTTTTAAAGTTTTAACCAATAAAGCTTGAGCAATAAATCTGCCTACATGAAACAAACTGGTGCATTAACCATATTGATATTAATTTTAACTCACAGCTTAACCATGCTTTCATATGTTATTGTCCTCGCAAGGTTGCTGCTCACCAGGGCAGGACTCATTACGTAAAATACAATCTGTTATAAAAAAACACACTTATGTATGTAGAAAGAGTGAAACCATACAAAAAAAATCTATGATTTTAGCAACCAACACAATCTAAGGTAGCCACAGAATCTATTTGGACAAAGATACTAAATGAAAATTGCGTGAATGAAATAAGAAGTTACAGTGTTTAAGTGCTTCCTAGTGTCTTCCCCAAGAATGTTGACGTGATCAAGCGCAAGATATGAACCAAGCGCAGTGATCAAGAGCACTTTCAACACCGGAATTGAGGCGGTGATGAAGAGCTGCAAAACCTCCATCCTTGCTGAACCTGAATTTTACTTGTTATTATTATACCTCCCTACACCACTCTGCTCTGGAGCTGGAAATGAGCTTTATTTACCTCCTCTGCTCTGCAAACATAAAATAAGAAAAACAAAAAGACAATACTAATTAAAATGCCATTTTTGTGAGAGGAATGGAAGAACATATGATGATATATACCTATGAATCTGTAGACGCCGCAGAGCGGAGAAGAGCAGAGTACCTAGCTATTTGCTATTTGAAATTTCCCAAAATGAAGGACATAAAAATTCAGAATTCCTCCTCCTCATAGACTCTGGTAAGAAATGCTTGAATATGGTTGCAGAAAAACTCAAGTTTAAAACAAGAAGCCAAGCACATATTTATATATATTATACGGCGCATGGAACACAAGCAAGTCCTATTCCGGAATTTAAGAAAAATGAGTATGCATTCGATTTGCGTCGGCCCGTGTTGTCTATTGTGTTGGTCGATGGCTCAGATAACGACAACTAATTTATATCTGCGTTCCTGTCGTTTTCCGGTTGCCATTGATGACTTCATCTGCCTGGAAAAAGCTTGGTATTGCGGGACCCCTCTCGCCATCGCTACTCCTTTCTTACGAGGGAGAGTTCGGTGCAACCACACGTTCTCATTCAATGTGATAAAAATTATATAAATTTATTATTTGGCCAAAAGTTAATTTTGGTTTGAGTAGTTTGTCGGTTTTATAACTTTGGTCTCTATAATTTCAATTTGATCAATTTTATTCATGTAATTTTTAATTACAAGCAATTCAAGGACACCCGTTAATTTATGTCAAATGAGGTCTCTTGTTTCTCAACCATGTAATTTATGTCTAGCCAAATCAGCCATGTGATTAGTCAATCGGTTGTTGAGTAACAGTGAGCGCCTCCACATACTATTCATCTTGAGGGGACCCATGGTTTGCTTGCGCATCCAACGACTTCATTGTTACAACAATCACTTTAGCATGCATCCTCATATCAAAGAGAAACTTCTTCACATCAACCTTGAGCCCATATGCATCAGTGTCCTCCTCCGCATAAAACCTGGATTTTACGACTCTCAAAGCTTTTCTTAGTGAGGAGTAGAGATTGAACGAGTTGAGAGAGAAGAAGCATGAGACCACCATCCATCTCTCACTATCTAATACAAATCAATGGTACCACACAACCACTTCGTCAACCTTCGAATGAAGAATTTCTCACCCTATACTTGCCCTTAATCTGAACCTTATGTCAATAGAACCAAATTCAAACCCATAAATCAGAATATTTTAAGAACCCTAATCCCCAAATCCTCAATTCGGGTCCGATGTGGAATAGGATGAGAGCTAATTTGTTATGGCACGAGTGGAACGTAATACCCCTCCACGTGAAGAGCACACTTTAAAAAAGTAACAAAAGTTAGATGGATATCCTTGAATTGCTTTGTCACATTCCGGGATCGACTCCACCGTAACACGATATTGTCCACTTTGGACCCCTCTCTCTGGAAGCTCACGAGCAACTTCCCAATGGGTCACCCATCCTAGGATTGCTTTGGCCCCAACTCGCTCAACTTCAGAGTTCCCATGACTCCGAAGCCAGTGAGCTCCCAAAAGGCCTCGTGCTAGATGGAGGCGAGTATGTACATATAAGGGATATCACCCCCTCTCCGTTGGTCGATGTGGGATGTTACAATCCACCCCCTTTAGGGGCCCGACGTCCTCGTCGGCACACTCACACCACACGGTAGAGTGGCTCTGATACCGAATTATCACATCCCGGGATTAGCTTCATCGTAACACGATATTATCTACTTTGGGACCCCCTCTTTGTCCTCACGGTTTTGTTTTTGGGAGCTCATGAGCAACTTCCCAGTTAGTTACCCATCCTGAGATTGCTCTGGCCCCAACTCACTTAATTTCGGAGTTCCCATGACTCTGAAGCCAGTGAGCTCCCAAAAGGCCTCATGCTAGATGTGCTAGATGGAGGCACATCACTCCCTCTCCGTTGGTCGACGTGGGATGTTACATGCTTAGACTTGAAAACTACACGGAAAAAATTTACTGAATTGAAACCAAGATGACCAAAATAGTGAAACCATTAAATTACAAGGACCAAAAATGACTTTTTGGGTTAGGATTTTTAGATCATGTTAATTATGGTTATAAATGCTTGAGAAATCAGCACTCATAATTTATTATTGAATATAAAATATTAAGACATTTACCATGAACATTAAGGAAAAGTAATACTACTAAATTAAAAGCTAATTAGCCAATATGGTCTTAAAATAGTGGTGAAGTTGTTGGCATGCCATACAGGTTATGGCTCATTTGGGAGTGCTTCTTTCCAAAGCGCTTATGCCAGTAGCGCTTATGACATAAGCGCTTCTACAAAGAAGCACTTTGTCGTTTGGATGTCACATTTAAAAGTGCTTTTACACTACATAAAAGTGTTTTTGATATTTTGTTGAGTGTTTGGTTGACATAGTAAAAGTGCTTTTAAAAGTACTTTTAAAAAATTTAAAGAATCCCAAAATATTATAATAAATATAGGAAATAAAAATTCACATTATCCCAAAATAAAAACATGACTTAAAAAAGTATGAACTTCACCAAGTATAATTTTTAATCATTTTTTAAAAATAAAAAAGGAATTAACCAGACATAAGAAGATTTGCAATTCTCTCATGTTCGTTAGCCATCTCACTCCTATGGGTTAGATTTTGTCCTTCAACCATCTCTTCCCCTATCGTAACTCCCGCCCTGCCAGAGGGAAGTAGCTCATCATCATCATCATACGGTTGGAATTCTTGATCTGTCATTGAATGACGTCTTATAAAGTTGTGAAGAGCCATTGAAGCAACAACTATTTGTATTTGTTTTTTCATAGGAAAGTTACGCATCTGTCATATCATTCTCCAACGATTTTTTCAAACTCCAAAAGTTCTTTCGATTGTGCATCTTAGGGAAGAATGCATGTGGTTAAATATTTCCTTTTTCCCTCTTGGTTGACTTCCATGTCGAAAATCAGGAAGATGATATCACTCACCCTTATATGGCATGAAATACTCCCTTTCTCTTTATAATTATGGGGAAAAAAAACCTAAAAGCTTAGAGCATCTCCAAGGAAGATTTCAAAAACCAAATATTAAATTTATATTTGAGGGATGATGTGGTAATTTGACATCCTGCACAGTTTTACACTGATATGTCAAATTAAAACATTTTTTTACTACATTAGTGTTGACTTAAATGAATGTATTTTTATAGTTTACTATTAAGAATAATTGATTAATTAAGTTAAAATACTTATAAATTAATTATAAAATTAAAATGTAACATAAATATAATTAAACAAAAGAAATATCCATCTCCACGTTGGTTGATGATAATCTTTAATTGAAAAAGAAAAAGGTTGTGTGTTTATAAAATAAAATAAAAATGTAACGGTACAATAAGAGGAAAAAAGTTGAAAATGATCAACATAAATTTTCAATGGTACAAAAATTCAACGATATTGTAGTGTCAAGTGACGAGAAAAAAGCAAAAAAAGAAAAAAAGAAAAAAGAAAATAATAATGAAAGCAGATAATGACAGAGCATGTAAAGCAAATAATAACAAGAAGGAAAAAAAAAATAAAGATAAGTATTAAATAAAAAGATAAAACAAAAACTAGATGGGCAAAGAAAATAATCAAAAGACGTCAATTTTGACATTAGAGGTTTCACATGCCGTTCCACGTAGATTATAGCAATTCAGTTGGAGTAAATTTTGGCTTCTTTTACTGGTTGACATCTTCCTTGGAGTGACATAAATAGATTATTATAGGTTTTTTTTTTAGAATAAGCGATAGTTATTATTCATGAACAAACAAAAGTACAAAGCAATTATGTACCAAATATGGGTACATCTTCTCTAATGACCAAACACAACAACATATTGAATTGATGTGGAGAGAATCACACGCAACCCAAAAAATGACTAAAATCTATGATTCAGAAACAAGAAGCACATGAAAATAAATATAATTCTAAACATATTATCTTATATTACCTCTCTTGTATAAAAAAAATTAAAAAATTAAAATTCTGTTTAAATATTCATTGGAAAAAATTACAACTTAATAATGTAGTTTAATTGAGTAAGAAGCACTTAAAAGGATAAAATTATAGAAGAAAAAGGAAATTCTCCCTTGTCAACTTTTAAGATTGGGTGCAATGGCAATCCGGTGTAATAACAATTGAATTTAAGAAATGAAATTAAAAGGACCGAAAAACAGTATTTCATGAGCTGAAACGACTGATCATGGATCTGATGGCCCCGCCAAATAGTAAAGAGACGCACTAGATTCGCATTCTATGATTCTAGTCTATTTGTCCATTACATGAGCGAGAGAAGAGAGAAGTACAAGACAAATAAGGAAGACAAAGAAAATCAGAAAACGTACTCTCAATCTCAACTCTCCTCCACTTGCACCTCTACCCCATTCCTCGCTCATTTTCAATCATCCGACAGCCACAAGAAAACAATGAAAATGGCCCCACCCAATCATAATCTATATAGCTAGCTAGCAGTGATCCGCCGTCCGCATTTTTTTTACCCATTTATTTGTCCCATTAGCTATTTTTATCAGTTAAGGCCATCTCCAACCCAAGGATCTAAACTCAAATGATTGTCCAAAATCTCTTCCAACCCAAAAAAATGAAGGGGTCAAAATTTGGGAAAACTCAAACTTGGACCCAAATAACAATCCAAGTATTGCCTGGACCTAAAAATATATTTGTGGAGCTCACCTGCTGCATCAGCAGCCCATGTGCAAGCTTTCATCACTGGGGCCCGCCAACAACCCATGTGGAAAATGATGTCTTTGTCTTGTAGTGATGTTATTTTTTTAATTTTTTTTATATTCTAATATTAACTTAAATCAATAATATATATTAAAAATAAGCTATTTTAACTGTAAAAAAAAAAAAAAGATCCAATAGTTGAAATTTAAATCCAAAGATCAAAATAATATTTTAACTTAATCTAAATTAGACCCAACCCCAAAACTCACCCCAAACTCTATATGTACCCACTCATTTCTCAAATAATCTACCAAAAACATTATATTTGCAGAATTTCAATTTTTTTAGGTCAAATTGTTTAAAAAATTAAATTATGAACTTATTTAAAAAGATTAAATAAAGAAAAGTTATCTAAAAAAAAAATTAGACTTGAACCATTCTTAAATAATTTAATAAAATTACGGACTTAAAATTTGAGTCCAGAGAGTTGGGAGAAAAAACTATTTGAATCCGGACAAAACCCAAATAGTTACTTTTTGAAGGGGGGAAAGTTGAGTTTAGCCCCTCATGGGTTGGAGAAGGCCTATGCAATCCAAATTCAACAACTCATAAACAAAATTTTGGAACGGGAGAAACCAATGATTCTTCAAACAAACAAAACCCAGCAAAGTTTGGATCAAATTTGAGAGGAAAGGAGTGAGTATTTATCGACGACAGTTGTAGACTTGTAGTACATGATGCAAACTTCTAAGTATTAGAGATAAGAGGAACTAATGAGGGGTTAATTTTATTGGCCTAGGAATTTTATTGGCCTAGGTTTTTGGTGTGCTCCCAAACGGTCTTAGGTTTGAGTCCCATAATAGTAAGTTTGGCTAAAAATATATATATATAAAATAAAAATAAAAAAAATAAAAAAAGATGAAGAGAAATCCCCATAAGGCAACCATATACATCTTTTCCTTTGGGTGGTGAATGGCCTTGAAGTTCATTAGAGCTCGAGCTAGAGAAAGTAATGGTTGAGAGAGTAGGGCATAAATTTTTTATGGCCGTCTGTGAGATAAGAAAAGTACAGGTGAGACTAAGAGGAAGTTTTTCTTTTGGTCTGCCTGGACCAGGAGGAATGTGAAACAACACATGACAAAAATAACAACAGAATCATTTCATGTAAAGCAGATTATCAGACAAAAAGCTCTGGGTTACGAGCCGAGAGAGGCCACATACAATTCCGGTAGTATCTAACCATTTCAGACATTAGGACGCATGGTAATCACAATTGCTAAACCAACAACTCGGGGTATGAAAAGAAAAAACCATGTAAAATCACCCTACTGTTTCTGCTACAGTATGAAGCAAGCAAACGCCAATAACGCATTTTCTTCTAGGCCTTTTCTAAACCTAACCACCTATCCCGTCATCATCAAACCCAGCAGCTGATAGGGTAGGGACCACTCTCCACACCGATATCTGCTTACCAGTGGTGGACTCAATTGAAAGCGTTCATGTCAAGTATTTGACGGATGAGAAGGTCATTTCCTTTAACTTTTCTTCTTTGATAGCTCAAGCTGAAACAAACAAACAACACATCAGCAAAGCTTCACTGTTGCTCATCCACTTCCTAAATTAAGATCTCCAATAGAAGGGCGGCCAATTAAACTAATAAAAACAAACAAAACCAATATTTTTAATAGAAAGCAAAAGCACAGCCTCAACTTCAGATCATTAAAGCATTCCCATCAACTACAATGAACAAAGAAATCAAAAAGGTAATGAACAAAGTCAAAAGCAGCCTCCACAACAAAGGTGTAGCAACCCCATACGGCAACAAAGCAGAGGGCACAGGACTGGTGATCTCTATGAGGAGCTCAGTCACCCGTTATAGCAAACAATGCCCCAAAAGCTAATCCATTTTGTGACCAGCTGATTGAACGGAAGTAAAGGTCACCTTTTAACAGTACAGAAGGGATGCAGAACAAGAAATAATGGACCTCCTACTAAAAGCATCTCTTCAGATATAATCCAGTGCTCTACCTTAAGGAAGTATGTACATGTACATGCATTGGCTCCAGCAATTTCAAGACAATACCTGGGAACAATCACCAAAAAGGAAACTAGAGCAATCAAATACAAAAATTGTAATCACAAATCTCACCACTCATGGAACACAAACAAAACAGAAAATGGACCAGAAGATTCTAAGCACATCCGTTCAAAATGAAGAACAGTAACATGAGGAGAAAGTGTCGCACCACGGTCGCATCTCTTGGACAGCTTTGTAATGGGCAGAGACAATATTGAACATGCGAGCATATGCATATAACATCCCTCGCACCATGGAAATGATAAACAAAAAAAGAAGAACAAAAAATCAAAAGGGGCCAGAAAATTGCGCAAAGCAAGACAAATTCATAACAGTTCACACAACAAAATCCAATCTGTATCTGATTCCTCATTGTCAAAATAAAAGGACTTCCTAAATGACAATTGTAAATCAAGCTTAACCTGGATTCAGGAAAAGATTAATGAGATTTCACTCATACATTAACAAATTTGGTTCTCTTAGAAGTTGAATATTTTATCCAGCAGTAAAGTGCAAGGCAATCAGTTAACCAGAACCATTCAATATGGAATTCATTAGGTGACTGAGAAACAATTGACCAGGAACTGGGAAGCAAATTAACAGTATGCCTAAAGTAAGTTGGAGTTAAGATCTCACACTTATAGAACTTGATATCTGCCTTGCTGAGCTCCACCAGGAAGTGATAATGCCTGATTTGAGATGTCTTCCAAAACACGTTTTAATTCTGCTTTGGCTCTCTTGACAGATTGTTCAGTAGGGCCCTCAATAAACAAGTAGAGTTTGCGATCTCCTGGTCCTGCAACCTTGCCTGGTGGGAAATACTGACCCCTCGTAGTAATGGCAGCTCCAGTCCACTCTGATATAGGTCCCAAAGTTTCCTTGTGGGTAACCTTCCATCGAGCATTCTGTGGAAAATCATTTATCTCCAACTCTGCTTCATAGTGTTCAGGCATTGCATCAGCTTGGATCTTTGCCAGATTATGCTGCAAGTTCATCGCAGCTGCAATTGCTGCAGCCCGAGCTGCCCCATCATTGCCAACAACAGGCAAACCAGTCCCAGCCACAGCTGCTGCTGTTCCTGGTAATGTTAGACCAAGTACACCTGGAAGAGAAACAGGCAGTCCACTGTTGGGAAGCAGTTGGGCAGCAGGCACAGGGGTCTGCATTGAAGCTGTACTACCTTTAGAGGCGGCAGCAATGGCTGCTATCTGAGCAAGGGCAGCCTGCTGTGAAATGTCTCCCCCTGCCTTTCGGATACCTTCATCTTCATCTTCTGAATCTGACTTGTCATCCTCAAAACCATATTCTTTGGCTTGTGCCTTCTTTGCTGCTCTCCTCACTTCATCTTCCTCTTCATTAAATTTAAAACCACTTCCTCCATAACCAGTTCCATGGGCTTGCTCGAGTCCCTGATTTACTTTTGCAGTGAAACCATCCGCAAGAGATTTCAGGTCATCTGGAACAACTTGCTCAGAGAGTTCCAATGCTTTGACAAGATCTGGAGCGTATCTAGCATCTTCCTCAGAGACAAACGTTATAGCACAGCCTTTCCGACCAGCTCGCCCTGTACGGCCAACACGGTGAACATAGTCTTCATAGTGATTTGGACTATCAAAGTTGATCACCAGTTCAAGCTCCTTGACATCTAACCCTCTCGCAGCAACACTAGTTGCAATCAACAAATTACAAACATTGCTTTTAAAATCAGTTATGGTGGACTCACGATCTGTTTGATCTTTGCCCCCGTGAAGTGAGAGACAAGGATATCCATGCCTAAGCAGATCCCTAAATAAAGCATCACATTTATTCTGTGACTCGACAAATATCAAAATTTTTCCTTTCTCATACCACTCCCCAAGTAACTCTAACAATCTCAAGAACCTTTCATTTTCCAGCCTCACTTCAACCAATTGTGCTATGTCCTTATTCACAACACTCCTACCACCAACTTGTATTTCCACAGGTTTGTTCAAGACTTTCCGTGCCAAGACTTCAACCTGGCGAGGGAAAGTGGCAGAAAACAATACAGTTTGACGATCTGGCCGAATATTTTGAACAATTCGAGTGATTTGAGGTTCAAAACCCATGTCAAACATTCGATCAGCTTCATCCACAACCAAATACGTTACTCTACGCAGATTTGTTATTCTCCCTCCACTTGTACAAAGTATGTCAATCATCCTACCGGGAGTACAGACAACAATTTCAGCTCCCCTCTTCAATTCACTAATTTGTTGGGCAACACCAGAACCTCCATACACAGGCACACACCTGAGACCCAGTACCTTGGTAAACTTTTTAATATCACTGTGAATCTGCTGAACAAGCTCCCTAGTTGGTGCCATTATAAGCCCAATAGGTCCATCTCCTGCTACCACAGGTGGCTGGTCCTTGATATGCCTCAGCATTGGCAGCACGAATGCAACAGTTTTGCCAGACCCAGTTTTTGCAATGCCAATACAATCTCGACCACTCATAATTACAGGCACTGCCTGAGCCTGAATTGGCATTGGCTTTTCATAGTTTAGCTTCTTTATTGTTTCCAAGATTTTACTTGTAAGCCCAGTTTGGTGCCACGTCTTGATCGGCTTTGGCACATCCTTACCGTGTATCTTCAATTCCAATTCTTTCCGATATGCACCCACCTGTTCTGGAGTCATTCTAGAGATCTCCTTCACCTCAATATAGAAATTTTTGCGGAATGGATCATAATCTATCTTAGAGTGATCAACTACAGAAAGCTTCTCAGCTTTTGTCTTTTTCACCCTTTTTATGAACTCATCATCACCTTCATCTTCTAGGGGGTCATCATCATTCTCAAGGTCCCCATAATCCGAGTCAGAATCCTCCCCAGGAATTATTCTGCCCATAGATTTATTTGAACCTCTCCTTGGCTGTTCACCATTACTTAGATCATCCTTTTTATCCTTGTTCTTCTCATCAACAATTGATGGTTCCACAGCATTGTTCAGCTTCTCAACTTCAGGCAATACCATAGAATTCATAAAAGCATCTAATGGATCAACTTCTTCATCACCAACAGCATCATCAGCCCCATTCTGCAAAGTAGGTGCATCTGTTTCATTCTCAGAATCTACCACCATAGCATCTCCGCCAACTTCTCTGTCAGTAAGATTGTCTTCTCCATCAACATCCATATCCCTCTCTGATTTCCCTAATGAGGGTACTTCTTCATCATCAGATTCTCCTTCAAGAGTCCAGGCCTTGCCGGACTTAGGTTCATCAACATCCCCTTCCCCACGTTTCTCTCTCTCAGATTCTTCCTTCTTCCTTTTTAACTCTTGCCACTCCTGAACTCTCCTTCTCCGCTTTTCCATTTCCTCCTCCAATTTCCGCTGTTCATCCTCTAACTCCTCCTCACGAGTTGGCTGCTTCTCTTTCTTAACTGAATCATCTTCATCACTCTTCTTTCTCGGGCTCCCATCTCCATCATCCCTATGTCTGTTTGACCTGCTGCTACTCCTTTCCCTCTCTTTCTCCTTGTACTCATTTTCATCTTTCCTATGCCGCTTCCTACCACGCTCCCTAACATCATCATCAGTATCATCAGTATCAATGTCCCTGCGCCTCTCCCTCTCCCGTATCCTCCTCTCTCGATCTCTGTCCTTTTCCCTCTCCCTCTCTCGCTCCCTCTTTTCCCTCTCTCTATCTTCTCCTTCTCTTTCTCGTTCCCTTCTCTCCCTCTCTCTTTCTCGTTCCTTTTCTTTTTCTCTTTCTTTTTCTTTCTCTCTATCTCTTTCTTTTTCTCTTTCTCTTTCTCTTTCCCTCTCCTTTTCCTTCTCTCTAGCCCTCTCTCTCTCCTTCTCCTTCTCTTTATCTTTTTCTCTCTTCCTGTCTCTCGTCCTCTCTCTTTCATCATCCCGGCTTCGTGTCCTATCAGTGTCCCTGTCTCGATGCTTCTCTCTATCATACCTATCCTCAGAATCAGAACTCTTTTCTCTCTCAGAGCGCCGACTATCACGGTCTCTCTTATCTTTATCTTTATCCTTGTGTCTCTCTCCATTCCTCTCTTTTTCACGTTGCCGATCTCGATGACTCCTCTTGGATTCCCCCTCCTTCCTGGATTTATGCTTGCCCTCTTCCATTTCTTTCTTCCTATGCCACTCAGAAACACAAAAATCAGTTCTCATTCCAAGTATGGACAAGAAAACACAAACAGAAAACCCTAACACCACTCTACTTGCATAATCCAACATGAATTCTAATTCCTTCCAATGTCTTCTCAAATTAAAGCAACTAAAATTACCAAAGCTTGAATTTATATTTACATTAACATTAACAATAACAGAACAAAGCGAGCACACACGAGCATGTAAATTATAAATCAAAGGAAACAGACAACTTTATTCCATTGAATAACAAACAGAACAACATATGTACAGTGAAACCAAGGTGGTCTTTTTTATCTTAAATCTGAGTAGACCTTTATTGAACTTAAATCTTGATAGACCTTATAACACACGCTTTAATACATATCTTTCTTTGGTTTTTAAATCTTAAAACAAGTGTTAAGTTTGTGTGATCATAGTTGCCTAATTCGCTCACACCCCTACGAATTTCGATCTGGATCGAGCGTACCCAATCGCGGTACGGTATCGATCTGGAACGAAAGATTTAACGACTCAGTTCCAGAGGAGAGAACAGTACCTGATAGACGACGTCGCTGCTACACAAGAGTACCTGACCGCCGACAGCAGACGAGCAATCGAGGGCACATGAGGGAGAGTGCTACAGCCAATGAGCCCACGTTTGATTCTTGGTCTCTTGGTCTCTTGGCATAAGGGTAAGGAAGAACTTGGGTTCGGAGAGGATTTTTTTGGACGAATAGATTCGAAGAGGTGGGATGGGTGATAGGGCTGGGTGATAAATGGATAGGCGTAAGAGCATTTGCAGAGGACAGCCCAGCCCACCTGGCCTCCCAAAATCAGCTCCAGCACGGGCAGGGAAAGGCCCAAGGCAAGATACGCGCTGACATCAGCAAAGAAAATAAAATTTTTAAAAAAAATCTGAAAAATTACCAATCAGAGCACGCCACGTGGAAAAGAAGATTATCCCGTAAATTGATTAATTCAACCGATTTATTTGGTTAATTAATTAATTGGGATAATATCTTAATTATAAGGTATTATCTTATAATTAATAAAGATAATATCATTAAATCAGATATTATCTTTATTTAAAAGAGATAATATCATTAATTCGGATATTATCACAATAAAGGGATATTATCTGATAATTAATTATCAGATATTATCATAATAAGAAGTTGTGATCGAGTCCGACTCAATCTCTACGAAACCCTAGCCCCGAGGCTACGAAACCCTAGCCCCGAGGCTCCTATAAATAGATGGGTTTATTCATCATTCAAAGTACATCTAAATTCACTTGAGAAACCCGAGAAAATACCCGAAGCTCTCTCTCTCTCCCTCTCCACTCTCCACTCTCCATATTCTCTCCACACGGCTCCGGCCACCACACACGGCTCCGGCCACCCGGTTCACACCACCATACAAACTCCGTACCCTTTGCTTAGCTATTGTTTTCCCACAAACACTCGAACTAACTTAGGTATCGGAGGGCCTTTGGCCAACACCCCCTGAGTGTGGTCTATTTACTCCAATCTGTTTTACAGGAATCGAGAAGGAGAGAGAAGGAAGATCGAAGGTTCAAGGATCTAGAAGCGAATATTCTCCCGTGAGATTATTTGCACAAACATTTGGTGCTTTCATTGAGAGCGCGAGTTATACTCAACGCGTGCTCAAGGAATCCGTTCCTCCCATTTTCCAATCAACCGAAGCCTTCCAAACAACCATGGTTGGAAGCAAGCGCACGAGGAGCAAGACCGCCGCGATGGCTCAATCCGTGACGGCCCAAAGCTACTCCTCCCACGATCCCGTGATCGACATGGTGGCACCACCACCTTTAGCCGCCATGAACCCGCAACAAACCACCGCGCCACTTGCCGGACCGCCAGCTGGGACCACCGCACTAGCCGTCGTCGTACCATCTCAAGGCCCTGTGGCCGGATCTAGCCACCTTCATAGCATCGCCGTAGAGCATGGTGGAACCTCTCATCAAGGTGGGCTCGCTACCACTACCAACTTTGGCCCAATCTTGGAGCAACTTCAGCCATTCCCTCCATTGCCTCCGCGCCCGACGCATGCTCTCGCTCACACCTCTAATGAAACCCTAGCCCGCGTGCAATTGGGCTCCACACACTTCTCTCCTTCCGATCCACGAAGTCAAGCAGACCTTAATCAAAGAGTCGACCAGCTAGCTCAGAAAGTTGACCAGCTCATCAACCACATAAGCTTGGCTCAAAACCTTGGCCTTGGACAACTGGACGAAGAGAGAAGGATGGACGAGCGCGCCAATAGGCAACTCGATGGGCACCAAGCAAGTAGAGCAAGAGTAAGCAGACAAGGAGATGGACAACAACGTGATCAGCTTGTCGACATGTTGCAAGCATCTGCGAGTCACGCACAGAGCCGACGAAGTCTCCCATCCAGACAGAATTTGAGGGCCAATGTGCGTGAAAGGCTAGGCCCACAACCTGGCATCCGTGCTCGCCTGGGCCCACAGGGAAGCGTGCTTGAAAGGCTAGGCTCCCAGAGAGGTCAACCTGACGGCCATCACAATGAGGATCGTGAAGAAAGGCGCTCGGCTGCTCGCTCACAGAGAAATGTTCACGAAAGGCTAGGCTCTCAGGGAGGTCAACCAGATAACCCCCACGATGAGGACCGTGAAGAAAGGCGCTCTGTTGCTCGCTCTCGAAGAACCAATTCTCGCCACCAAGCGGAGAATACCTCGCAAGCGCAGTCTTCCAACACGCCGCCAAGGCAGTGCAGCCGAGAAGGTCAAACCTTGCAAACCAACGAGGAAGTCAATCAGCGTCGTCCAAATCGCCGAGGTCGCCCACGTGACCGACTAACCATGTGTGTGGAAGACGTTGAGAAGCTTGTAAATAACCGACTTCGAGACTTAAAGATTGGCGGAAATTTCGAAGATACACTACGCATGGAAGTAGACCGAGCAAACTCCTCACCTTTCACTGCTGAAATCGAGCAGGCTACTCCTCCAAAACGATTCTCAACGCCCTCTTTCACATGCTTCAAAGGAGATTCCGATCCCGAAAGCCATCTGAAGCATTTCAAGAGCCTTATGATCCTCTACAAAGCCGAAGATGCGCTAATGTGCAAGGTGTTTGCAATGACTTTGCAAGGAGCAGCTCAGGACTGGTTCCATACCTTGCCCTCCGGGTCGATCAGCAGCTTCAAGGAGCTTGCTTATGTCTTCACCAAAGAGTACACTTCTTACCGGACGATCAAGAAGAACCCTGACCACCTGTTCAACCTGCGCAAGAAGCCCAACGAATCTCTTCGGGATTACATCAAGAGATTCAAAGCAGAAAAGGCTAACATCGTAGGATGCGATGACCGAATCGCGTCTTCTGCATTCAAGAAAGGTCTTCCAGCTGAGCACGACTTATACCGCGAGCTGACTATCGCTCCCAGCCAGACTCTGGCAGAGGTCTTCGCGATCGCGGAACGCTACGCGCTCTGGGATGACGATCGAATCGCCGCGAAGAAGTCCGCCGAGCAGGAAGATCAGCCAACCAAGCGGGCAGGCCAAAGAAGCGACAGGTTTAGCGGCAGGGACAAAGACAAACGCAAGTCGCACCCACAAGGAGACACAGCGACAAGGGAGAACTACACCAAATTCTCCATCCCTATACATCAAATTTTAGCCCAAGTAAAGGACAAACCTTGGGTAAAAAGACCGCCACCCTTGAAAGGAGATCCGGATAAGAGGGATACCAGAAAATATTGTGCCTTCCATGCGACGCACGGGCACAATACGAATAATTGCTTTGCTTGGAAAGCGCACCTCGAAGAACTCGTAAGAGAAGGTCACTGCACGGAATTCATTGCGAAGCAGGCCATCCAACGAATCGAGGACCGCGATACCGCCAAGGAGCCACCTCAAAAAGTCATAAGGATTAATACAATCCTGGCTGATTCCGAGGAGTCTGGGCTGACCAGCAAGGAAAAGAAGAGGAAGATCAAACAGGCCACTGTCATCTCCCAGATCTCCTCCAATCTCCCACCAACAGAAGACGATCCCGTGATCGGCTTCCAAAAGAAAGATCTAGTCGGCCTCGATCTGCCACACAACGACGCCCTTGTCATCAGCATTCAAATCGCTCAGGCCATGGTCGATCGAATCCATGCAGATGAGGGCAGCGCAGCCAATATCCTACAATTGGCAGTCATTCAGCAGATGGGCTTAGAGACAAAGATCAACAAATCAGCTAGGTCACTAACCGGCTTCAATGGCGCAACAACGGTTACCGTGGGCACGATAGATCTCGACGTCTACTCCCCACCTGTAATCAGCTTGCAAACATTCATGGTCATTGATGAAGTCTCGCCCTACAATGGCATTCTAGGCAGACCATGGATCAACAAGATCAACGCCATCACCTCCGCCACACATCAGAAAATCCGCTACCCTATCCCTGGGGGCGGAATCGGTCAGATTAACAGTGATCAGGCAATGGCGAGGAAATGCTCAACTCAAGGGCTGAAGAGAAGCAAGCAAACACAGTTCCTCCCTGTAAATCAGGCAGATATGAAGGGAGTAGAGCAACCAGAGGAGAAGGCAAATCCCGTACCTGACGGCCGAGCAGACCAGAAAGGAAAGGGAATAGCTACTCCCCAATAGCAATCAAGGAATCAGGACCAAGTCGAGGGAATCCGTCCAGAGGTCTCTCCTGAAGAAGGATGGAAGCCCGAAGAGGACGTCGAGCTAGTACCCCTTGATCCTGACAAGCCAGAGAGAAAAGCGCGGATCGGCTCGCGCCTAAGCCAGGAGGAAAAGGCAGAGCTTGCAGCCTTCCTCCAAAACAACAAGGACGTATTCGCATGGTCGCCATCCGACATGCCAGGCATTGATCCCCAGATCATCTGCCATCGCCTACACGTCAACCCAGCAATCAAGCCTGTAGCGCAGAAGAGACGCAACTTCGCCCCCGAGCGGGTTGCCATCATTGAAACCGAGATCGACAAGCTCCTAGCTGCCGGTTTCATTGAAGAAGTCTCCTACGCAGAATGGCTGGCGAACGTTGTTTTAGTAGCGAAGAAAGATAAAGGCCTGTGGAGAGTGTGTGTTGACTACACCGACCTCAATAAGGCATGCCCTAAAGACAACTTTCCACTGCCAAGAATTGATCAGCTTGTCGATTCAACTTCCGGCAATCAACTGCTAAGTTTCATGGACGCCTACTCCGGCTACAATCAAATCATGATGCATGAAGACGACAAAGCAAAGACCTCTTTCATCATCGAAAGAGGTACATACTGCTACAAAGTCATGCCCTTCGGGCTGAAGAACGCCGGAGCAACCTACCAAAGGCTAGTAAACAAAGTTTTCAAGGAGCAAATCGGTAAAACTATGGAGGTCTACGTAGACGACATGTTAGTCAAAGCTCCCCAGCGAGCAGACCACATCACAAACCTCGCCGAGGCATTCAGCCTGCTCCGAAAATACAACATGAAGTTGAACCCGAGCAAATGCACATTCGGAGTCTCGTCTGGCCGATTCCTAGGATACTTAGTCACCCAAAGAGGAATTGAGGCACATCCGAATCAAATCAAGGCTATACTCAACATGAAGTCGCCTGCCACAACAAAGGAGATACAAAGTCTAACGGGTAGAGCAGCAGCTCTCAACCGATTCCTCTCGAGATCTACCGACAAGTGCAGGCCATTCTTCAAAGCCTTGAAGAAAGGACACAAGGACAAGTGGGATGACGAGTGCGAAGTAGCTTTTCAAAACTTGAAAACCTACCTCACCACACCTCCCCTACTCTCAAAACCGATACCAGGCGAAGACTTGTACATCTACCTGGCGGTGTCCGACTCAGCCGTCAGCTCAGCTCTCATCCGAGAAGAGCTGGGGGCACAACATCCGGTATTCTACACTTCAAAAGCTCTCCTCGACGCAGAGACTCGCTACCCGAAAATGGAGAAGCTCATTTTTTCGCTTGTAGTTTCCGCAAGAAAGCTAAGGCCCTACTATCAAGCACACCGGATAATTGTCATGACAGAATTTCCTTTGAGATCGATCCTCCACAGCCCCGATGCCTCTCAGCGACTCATGAAATGGGCTATCGAACTCAGTCAATACGACCTCCTCTACCGGCCGAAAACCGCTATAAAAGCTCAGGCTTTAGCAGATTTTGTCGTAGAGTTTACTCCGACAGCCGAAAAAGAGAAGCTGGTCACGAAAAGCAAGGAAAAAAACAGATGATACCTCCCCCACCGATTCAAACCTACCTAACAACATGTGGCAGTTACATGTAGACGGAGCGTCAAATCACAAAGGAGCAGGGGCAGGCGTCGTCATAATCACCCCAGATGGAACTTTGTTGGAACAAGCCATCACGCTAGGTTTTCCTGCTTCAAACAACGAGGCAGAATATGAGGCATTACTCGCCGGACTGCGCCTAGCAAGAGAACTGTCGATCAAGAGATTGGCCATCTATTCAGACTCCCAGCTGATTACGAATCAAGCCTCAGGCGAGTACATGGCAAAAACATCCGAGAATGATCCAGTATCTCGACAAAGTCCAAGGACTTTTGAAAGAATTTCCTACTTTCACCATCCAACAAGTTCCACGGGCGGAAAACACCCATGCAGATGCGTTGGCAAGCCTAGGATCAGCGCTGGACACCCAGTTCAAACGCTCCATCTCGGTAGAACACCTTGACCGGCCAAGCATCGAAGAAATAGAGCCAATCGACTCAATGCAGATCGATGAAGACCCCAGCTGGCAAGACCCCATCATCGACTACTTGGTGAATGGAAACCTTCCGTCGGATAAGTCCGAGGCTAGGAAGGTCCAGCAGAAAGCCGCGAGATACTACATGCAAGACGCCAAGCTCATTCGCAGATCATACTCCGGCCCTCATCTCACCTGCATAAAATATCCTCAAACACTTGAGGTCCTCTACAAAATTCACGACGGCGAGTGTGGCAACCACTCTGGAGGCAGGTCACTCGCCCAGAAGGCTCTAAATATAGGCTATTTATGGCCTACCATGCGCCATGACTCAACCGAGTATGTCAAAAGATGTGATCGCTGCTAACAGTACAAACCGGTTCCTAACCTGCCTGCCGAAGTCTACCATCCACAGAACAGTCCGTGGCCTTTCATGCAATGGGCCATCGACTTAGTAGGCCCCATGCCAACGGCTCCAGCTAATAAAGAAATGATGATCGTCGCCACTGATTACTTTACTAAATGGATCGAGGCCGAAGCTCTATCCTCTACTAAAGAAGCAGACGTGGAACGATTCATCTGGAGAAACATCATCTGCCGATTTGGCTGCCCACAATCTCTTGTTACCGACAATGGCACACAGTTTATCGGCAAGCAGATCACTACATTCTTCAAACAATACGGCATTAAACAACATCTGTCTACCCCTAGATATCCTCAGGGCAATGGCCAGGCCGAGGCATCCAACAAAATAATATTGGATTGCCTAAAGAAGCGATTAGAAGGCGCCGAAGGAAAATGGGTAGACGAGCTCCCTGGAGTACTATGGGCTTATCGCACTACCAAACGAAGATCAACTGGCGAAACCCCATTTTCCCTCGCCTATGGAACTGAAGCGATCATTCCTCCGCACGTCACTGTCCCCTCCATAGGCATTGAAGTGGGCAGTATTGAGCAGAACTCCGAGCAGATGAGGCTCAATCTTGACTTACTTGAAGGCGAGCGCGAGAAGGCTATTGTTCGAGTCGCCTCCTATCAACAGCGGTTGAAGTCATACTACGACAAAAGAGCCAAGGTCAGACAGTTTCAACCGGGCGACCTCGTGCTAAGAAAGACCTTCATCACCGCACAAAGACAAGGGTCCAAAAAGATGAAACCCAATTGGGAAGGCCCTTACATGATCAGCCGGTCTGGGGGCAGAGGAAGCTACACGCTCGACACCATGGAAGGGAACAATGGAATGCCTGCCACCTCCAAAGATACTATCCATGA
The DNA here is from genome assembly GCA_020521455.1 of Prunus kanzakura. Lineage (NCBI taxonomy): Eukaryota > Viridiplantae > Streptophyta > Magnoliopsida > Rosales > Rosaceae > Prunus > Prunus kanzakura. The sequence continues at coordinate 45,205 of BPUM01001098.1, read as the reverse complement.
CGCTTCTTCCTACTCGTTTAGTCCCCAGCAGATGACCGAGCACTACAACTATTGGAAGTTATAGTTCCTTTATTCAGTTATTTCCATTTCGAATAAAGCGATGTAATCTCATGAACATCAATAAAAGTTCAATTTCTCATTCCAGAATGTCAAGAAAAAATATATACACAGTTGCCCATAAGCAGCGTCCTTCGGGAGACGCAGGGCAACGACCAGAAGCGTCCTTCGGGAGACGCAGCCCGCAAAGAAGCGTCCTAAGGGAGACGCAGGGTGCGCCAGGAATTTCCTAAGGGAAGTATCCAGGTTCCTATCCGTTTCCTAAGGGGGGCAGGATAGCCAAACAGTTGCCCATAAAAAGCGTCCTAAGGGAGACGCAGGGCGACGACCAGAAGCGTCCTTCGGGAGACGTAGCCCGCAAAGCAGCATCCTAAGGGGGTTGCAGGGTGCGCCAGGAATTTCCTAAGGGAGGTATCCAGGTTCCTATCCGTTTCCTAAGGGAGGCAGGATAGTCATATAGTTGCCCATAAAAAGCGTCCTAAGGGAGACGCAGGGCGACGACCAGAAGCGTCCTAGGCTTTCTCCGGAAAAAGGCAGAATACGCCCGGAATCCCTCAAGAGGGACCCCGGCTTTTTGCAAAAGTCCTAAGGGGAAATGTACAGCCAAGACACTAGCCGGTTGCTCAAGCAGTCCACAAGACGATAGACAAATTGAAGTTGAAAAATAGTAAACTGAAATTTTCATAGCAAAGTGACCAACCGGCCAAGATCAAACAAAAAGAAGATAGGTCAAACAAAGACCAATTGTTCTAAACAAAAAGCAGACTACAAAAGCTAAAAAGAAATAAAGGAGTCTTCATCTACTCAGAAGCGCCGGTATGGGAGCCTTGATCTGCAGCCACTTCGACGTCCACCTGATCAGTCACGCTCTCAACAGCTTCACATGCCTGATCTATGACGTCTGCCACTGCCTCATCGGCTGCATCCTCTCTTGCTCCATCGGCTACTGCCTCTTCAGCCACCTGCTCTTCAACTCCTTCCATGTACACAGTATTAACCTGCTCAGGACAAAGCATCTCAATGTCTTCATCTCCAATGGCAAAGAATGGATCTTTTCTATTTATGCAGTCCATGTAGCCCAGCTTGTACGCATCCACGGTAGCTTCAGACCTGGATTCTTCAGCAGACTCATGATAGGCACGGAATCTAGCCAAAAGCTTGTCATAGCTGTGAGAGATGTCGGCATTCTTGCGCTCAAGATGGAAGTAAGCGTCTTTCCGACTAACCAAGTCAGCAGCAGAAGAGTTAAGCTCGGAATCCTTCTCAGCAAGAGAACTCTTCAGCTCGGATATCATCACCCTCAAATCAGACGTCTTCTTCTCATAGCGGGCCTGCTCAGCAGAAAGCTTGCGAACTAGCTCGGCATTCTTCTTCTCCAACTCACTGAGCTGAGCAGAAGAGGGGGCAACAGCAGATGAATTCCGAATGGTCTCAGCAGCAAAAACAGCTCCTTTCTGAAGCAGATGAAGTGTTGCCTCCCTTTGTTTTTCCAAGGAAAGACTTGAAAAGGTACCAAGATCACCAGCTTGACGGATTTGATCAACCAGCCCAGCACAAGCGGATGGACTTGATAGAAAGTGCGTCTTGAGCAGATCAGACACGCCTACATCCCCTGCAGGACTGGACTTGTCCACCTTGGGATCAACCGCGGGCGTTGCAGAAAAACCTTTCGCCCGAACAAATGACTCTTTTGCTTTCTTAGCCTCTGCCAACCTCACTCCCAAAGGAATTGGTGGTGACGAATCAGCTCCACGCTTGACTGCTCGTGACTCAACTGCAGGATCATGGTGGCTGGGTGGATGAGCAGACCTCCCAGTTCGACCTCCACTCTTCGACTGGTGCAAACGACCCGAACTCCGGATAGGAGCATCTGCATCTCTTTGCCTCTCAACAGGTGAACTAGATCGCGCACGGACTATTTCGCGGAGCAGATCATGATCTCCACGCTCATCGGCAAAAGGCTTAAGGGGGACATCCCTAATGTTGCGCATACCACCAATCTTCTTGCTATCTGCACCAACAAGATGCTTGACCCTTGCAGATGACGCAAGAGTAGCTCCTATTTTGGTCTTCTCAGCAGAAGGGAGCTTTGACTTCCTATCACCTTCAGAAGACATGATCGACGGACAACTGCAAAAGAAAGAAGAAAATTCTACAAGTTAGAATACCAAAGAAAAAAAAAAAGGGCTGGCAGTTACAAAAAAAAAAAAAAAAAAACAAACAAACAGAAGAAAAAAAAAACAGCAGAAATAAAAAAATTTTGGCCCAGCACGAGCGGCCCAGCCAGCGCCTCCAGCCCAGCACGAGGGCCCACGTCACGCAGCCCAGCTCCTGCTCCAATTCGCCTCCTACCCCAGTTCGCTGCGAAGCCCAGTGCGCATCCAGCTTGGCCCATTCGCTCCAGCACGAGGCCTCTTGCTCCACGTCAGCGCGCGCCTCGTGATCCAGCCCAGCGCAAGCTTGTGTCGCGCACATGGCCCAGCGAACAAGGCCTCTGGTTCGAGCCCAACTCCTCCATGCTCCCTTCGAGCCCAGCACCTGCACCAAGCCTGCGTCGCATCAGCTCCAGCCCAGGCCAGGTCGCTCCAAGCTTCAGCATGCACCACGAACCTGCAATTCATGCTCCAGCTCGAATTCTCCAGCTCTTGTTGATATTGCCCACGAATTTGCAACTCATGCTGGACCACAACTTTGCTGCCAAAAATCAGAAAAAATATATATAAAATATATATTTTTACGAGCTCGACTTACTTTGGATACACGGCAACTCCTCTCTTCGACAGGCAGTACAAATTCTCCAAGATCTTTCTCAAGCTAGAAGGTAGAGAAGCTAAGTTTGCGATGTGAGAAAGAGTGAAGAGAAGCCCTGTAGTTATACAAGTTGGACAACCCAGCTCAAGAAGGAATCGCAAGCTTATTCCTATTGGGAATCCAACTCCAAGAACAGTCTGAAGCCTACTCCAATTGGGAAACAGATCTGCAAAAGGAGACCAACTCGCAGAAGAAAGCCCAGATACAGTTGGAGAGCCCGAAAAATAATTTCATCTCCTACATGCCACACAAGCGCCATGCAGAAGCTGGGGGGCATTTGTGGGAGCAAATATTTTCGTCTCCAATCAGAGCACGCCACGTGGAAAAGAAGATTATCCCGTAAATTGATTAATTCAACCGATTTATTTGGTTAATTAATTAATTGGGATAATATCTTAATTATAGGGTATTATCTTATAATTAATAAAGATAATATCATTAAATCAGATATTATCTTTATTTAAAAGAGATAATATCATTAATTCGGATATTATCACAATAAAGGGATATTATCTGATAATTAATTATCAGATATTATCATAATAAGAAGTTGTGATCGAGTCCGACTCAATCTCTACGAAACCCTAGCCCCGAGGCTACGAAACCCTAGCCCCGAGGCTCCTATAAATAGATGGGTTTATTCATCATTCAAGGTACATCTAAATTCACTTGAGAAACCCGAGAAAATACCCGAAGCTCTCTCTCTCTCCCTCTCCACTCTCCACTCTCCATATTCTCTCCACACGGCTCCGGCCACCCGGTTCACACCACCATACAAACTCCGTACCCTTTGCTTAGCTATTGTTTTCCCACAAACACTCGAACTAACTTAGGCATCGGAGGGCCTTTGGCCAACACCCCCTGAGTGTGGTCTATTTACTCCAATCTGTTTTACAGGAATCGAGAAGGAGAGAGAAGGAAGATCGAAGGTTCAAGGATCTAGAAGCGAATATTCTCCCGTGAGATTATTTGCACAAACACATACCTACAAATTTTTATTTATTAATCTCATACATATAAATAAAATTAATCTCAGGTGAATAGTAATTTTCTTTGGGTTGCCATGGCAGTGGGTGAAAAAACACACACAAAATTACTATGGCATATACTAGTCAAATAAACAGTAATTGTCCTTACTTGCGCCATAGCAAATAGGTGTAAGTGCTCTAAGGGGAACGCAGTAGAGGTTGGGTAGGTGGGTGTGTCAATATAATAAAAGTATTGCTTCTGGTTTCAAGAATTCAGTCTCGTTCTCTTGGACCCTATGGTCTAAGGAAGTTGTGGTTACCTACCCTTGGATCTACTCTAACAGTTGAGAAAAAAACTTGTTTAAATATCAATATGTCATCTTTTATTTTACTTTTACTCTAATAAAATACTATTTTAGTTATTAAAACTATTTTTTTTTAAAGAAGAGTTTAATATCAAAGATGAAAAACATGATCAAAAAACTCATCCGTATCTAAGACCATCGTCTTCGATGCTAGTCATCTTTCTCCTTCATGCCTAGTGAATAAGAAAACTTAAACCTTTTATGAAAGTACAATATAGTTGCAAAAACCCAAGTCTGGGTTCATCAACTGAAGAAAAAAAAAACCCAAAATTTGTTTGTAAAAAATTGAAGTTTTCCCAAACTGGGTTCATGAATCATTCAAATCTAACATTTATAAATAGAAAATTGATCACAAAGGCAGAGAATAACAGGAAAGTGACTTGGTTGTGGGTCCTTGAAATTCAATCGTGTTAAGATTTAGGATTCATAGAATCATCCTGTGATTGTTGATTGGTTTATTTGTGAAATTTCATGTTAAAGAAATCTCTTCAGGCATAATTTGATTTATTGGGTTTTTATGCACTGTTGTTAATTTGCTTTATTATCTTCACTTTTCAAAAATAGGAATATGAGTTGGTGTTTACTTTTCAAAAATCTCGTTCTTAGAGTTCTAATTGGACTTGTGCTTTAGGAGGAGATTGGGATGTAATAGGAAGTTGTGTTGTTACTTTTCCTTTTTATTTATTTATTAACTTTACTACTTTTTGTGTGCTTGCTGAGGCAACTATAGAAGAATATAAGACATATATCAATATGCTTTCTATTGTTGGCTACCTTAAAGATCAATTATGAGCCAAGCCTTTTTGGATATCATAAAAAACATGACAACTCACCATGCTGTTTGAAAGATTTTTTTCTACGTAATAAATTTGGAACATTTTTATTATCTAATTACTAGTGCTCGCTTTTTCTTTTGGCAGGTTGTTTTTGTTCTCGCTGCTACTTTTTTGATGGAAGCGGGTTTATTAGAAATAATTTGCAAATAGGTGAATTCCCCTGCTATTTCTTGTAGTCATTAACTTTTCTTATTTAAGTTTGTGTCTATGTTTTCTTCTATATAGTGGTTATAAATACAAGTTTTAGATGGATAGGCAGTGGATTGCCAAATTATAAGAAAGGGATTGAATCCTTCATTGATGTTGCAAGACACCATGTGAATGTCAGTGGGATTGAATCCTTTTCATCCAACACCTACTCATCCAGCACCTTCTCACCCAGCACCTTCTCATCCAACACCTAATCATCCAGCTCATGGGACAACTCTTCAAGAGGTGTAGATTGGTGAATAAATGGTGATGCAGTAAACTCTTCAGGAGGTCACACATGAAGACACAAGTATGATTTTTCTGTTTTATAATTCTATAATTTTAGATTGGTGAATAAATGGTGAATAAATGGTGAAGCAGTAAACATTTGTTGGTTGGTGTACTTAAATTTGTTATGTTTTTATTTATATGTTAATGGTATAGTTAAAGATTTCTTGCGAAAAGTAATAAAGTTTACAATGATAGGAATTATATAAAATGCGTCAATGTCAACTTGTGTAACCGCTCAACAATAGGCTGGATGGTTTGTTTTATTTTAGGCTTATTATCACAAAAGGTCCCTAAGGTTTACGAAACTATCAGATTGCAGCCTTAATATTTTTTTTTTGTCATTGGTGGTCCTCAAGGTTAGTATGTGTGATCACAAATGGTCCATGCCGTTAGGTTCCGTCAAAAACTCCGTTAGTTTGCTGATGTGGCAAATATATATATCACAAAACATTCCCGAGGTTTATACACCTATCACAAATGGTCCCTGCAAATTTTTTAAATTTTTTTCATTTAAAATTCATGAAATTTTGGTTTTCTTTTTTAATTCTTATGAATTTTAAATTATTTTAATATATATATATTGTATTTTAAATACACATGACACTATATTATTTTAGATGTGGGCTCCACATATATGCCACATCAACAAACTAATGGAGTTTTAAAAAAATAATTTAAAATTCATAAAATTTAAAAATGAAAAAAAACCAAGGGTTTAGGGTTTCTAAATGGTCCTCAAGGTTAAAATCCTTATATAAATGGTTTTTTTATTTTTAAAATTTATGAATTTTAAATTATGTTTAAAAAACTTCATTAGTTTGTTGGTGTGGCATACATGTGGAGCCCACATCTTCAAAAATATAGTGTCATACGTATTTAAAATACAATATATATTTTTAAATAATATAAAAAAGAAAACCAAAATTTTATGAATTTTAAATTAAAAAATTAAAAAATTTCACAGGGACCATTTGTGATAGATGTGTGAACCTCAGGGATGTTTTGTGATATGTATACATGCTATGTCAGCAAACTAACAGAGTTTTTGACGAAACCTAACGGCAGGGACCATTTGTGATCACATATACTAACCTTGAGGACCACGAGTTACACAAAAAAACATTAAGGATGCAATCTGATAGTTTCGTAAACCATAAGGACCTTTTGTGATAATAAGCCTTTATTTTATACTGATGTTCGTTTTTGATTTTGGGTTTGCAGAGTCTACTTCTATGTCTTCTAGCATGAAGCGATGAGGAAGATCTTATGGGAAACGCCTCCATGACCTCATAGAAGCCAATGATGGGAAACCACAATTCATGTATTTTTTATTGCAAGAGAAGTTGAAGAAAAATTCTGATAACCGTAAAAAGAAGAAAGCAAACCACATGGGAGGTGCATGCTCATTTGTCCAGCATGCTCAGCAGGCTGTTAAAGTAATATAAAGTTACATAGCTACTTTAAATATTTTCCAATTGATCTTAATCAGTTTTTTTTTATTTCTGATTTATAGGAGGGGAAGCCTTTATCATTCATTGATAATTGGGAAAGGCTACATAAAGACAAAGAGCAAAATTGGATTAGTGAGGATGCCCAAGAAAAGCATGTAATGATTTATATTAGTATTGCACCGAAATTGATAGAAATCGTGGATCCTCTTACATATTTAGAAAACACTATGTAATACTGCTTTTTAGATTGGTGTTGGTTGATTACTTCTTCTTACACACAGTTACTAATGGCATCTCATATGGTCATATGCAAGTTTAATTTGTTGGTCTGTCTATAAGAAAAAATGAAACAAATGCGAGATGAACTGAGGGCCAAGATGATTGAGGAGGCTTATGAGGATATTGAGGCTAATTCAATACGAGTTCCAATGAGGCTGAGTTCAAGATCATGGGTGATGTACTTGGAGTGAAAGGTAGGACAGTTCGTGATCTTGGTGCTTTTCCTCAAATGGAAGCCAATATATCAACTACTACTTTTTCTGGAGCTTCTAATTCTGAGCTTAGTAAGTTACAAGATACAGTACAGATGCTTGCCACAAATATACAAAGTGTGCAAGAAGATTATTCAAATTTGAGGGCTAATTTGGTGGCAGCTCTAGAGGCATCCAACAATGGTGGGCTAGATAATGCACAGTTGATGTCAATGTTGCGTGCAGCTTTGATGCCTTCGGCAACAACCTAGAATGAGATTTACATGTTTACATTATGTTATTTTGGATATTAAGCATGTTTATAACCTTGGATATACTATTAAGCAAATACTTAACTTGGATATGCTATTTTGGATATTATTCATCTATGATATGAAACTTTTGTATTCTAATGTAGAGTATTATATTTATTAGGATCATTGTCATGAAATCATTCACACGTATTATCAATTGTGATGATTTTTTTGGCATAACAAATTATACAATATGATGATTTGTTATACGTCATATTTTCAACAAAGTGACAATTTATAAAGCTTCACAAATTGAACGTTGTGACAACTTGTCTGTCGTCATATTAGGTGCCATGTGACCAATTGCCAGTCCTCAAAAAATGAATTACGTGACCTATTGTTACAAGTCACAAAAGAATCAATGTGACAAAACACGAGAAGTCACATATTGTAAACAGTGACAAATTCTTACCTCGTCACATTGTACTATATGTGACACTAAGTTATAGTCGTCACATTTTACATCGGGTGAGGGGTCTAATGTGACGACCCTTGTGACGCCAGAATATGGTCACTTTAACGTAATCGCGAGGAAATTGTTCCTAATGTGAGGAAATTTTTTCGCCACATTAGCCTTTTTTTCTTGTAGTGCTTGTACGCTTATTTCTTTTTGTGAGCTGAGCTAAACCTAAAGTTGTTTGATGTTTTCCTCATTCTAAAAGGTTGATTTGAGTGTGTTTACTTGTAATTTTTTTGGCTTGTATTTGTGTTAACCCTAATTTTCAATTTGATTTGGTTTCTTATTCATAATATCTTGTTTATGCATATGTTCAAATGATGCGTGTTATTAACCACCTTCTATCTCTAAGAAAACGGAGCAAACAGATTGGCATTGGCATTTCAAACCATGTTATTTCTCCCGGCTTTGTTGCTTCTTTATTTATGGTGGTGCATAATCGGGTGTATCTACATGACCCAAAGAAGTTTCCTCCTGGCATTTCTGCATAATCGGGTGTATTCCACTTGTTGATCCGGTAACTGGTTACATCACTCCTTCCCTCTGTTCTATTTACAGGTAATTATTATTCCTCCCATTCCATAGATATTGGAGATTTTATCATATCTAGCTTACAATTTTGTAAAATTGTTTTTCATTTTTTCTAGGGATATTCTCACGTTGATGATGCATGTGCTCAATTATATTGATGATTGTCATGAGAATGTCACCTTGGATAACATATGACTAAGAAACGGAAGCACAGTATTAGGCTATCCAAAATATTCAGAGACTGAAGTCATGGGTCAGGCTGAATGTGATACCGATACCAAAATGTTTGAACGTGTAATTGACATCATTCATGATGATTTATTGCCTAAGGAGTTAGAATTCTTCTGCAGGATCTTGCACAATGATGTCGCGTAAGTCACATATTGTTATTATTATTATTGAACTATCAGTATGTTTTTGAAAACGTTTTTAATACTATCATATAGGATTTGTTATCTTTTTTAATATGAGAATTAATGTTGGTGTCTCTTCCTCTATTTTATTGAAACAAGTGCGCAAACAAAAGTAAATAGCCTCTATAGATAGATAATTCTGTCATATGTTCTCCACGTTGCATTGCATGCCTAATAACAGGACTTTCTTATGAAAATAATCTCATTATGATAATTGGCAAGCAACACAAGTTGTACCATTGTATGTATTATTTAGAGTGAGGGAAGTCAATAGAAAAAGCTCTCATCTCTTTTCAAGAATGGTTTGTTTATGTTAACTTATATTTCTACGTCAACTCAAAAACTATTATTTCTTCTATTTCTAAAACTGTTTTTTACTGATCAGGAGGATATTTTTTCACGTTGAAACTTTTACAACATATTCTCTATGATAAGATGTCATTTTCGTTAAATTTCAGTGTCATGTTGTCTTTATTGGTGCTTAGCCCTTTCTTGAAGACACATACAGAGAAGATGAGAAACATGTTTTTGGCTGTGAGAGAGTTTTTTTACAGTACCAATTCTATTACAAAGGATGTTGCAACGCAAGTATATAAAGGCCATTGGGATCGCTTCTTTGCAAATGAAGCCGAATTTACGGTAATATGGCATACTAAATTGACATCTCATAATCCTATTACTTCTAGCAAAGTTCATCATGTTACTGAGAAACAAATGATGTATGAGGTTAAATTTGTTATATCTAAATGGATGGTGGATGAACATCCCATCCACTTTCTCATATGTGTAAGAAATTGTACGGAGCATGGCACCCATGTAAGTATATGACATCTTACTTAATCATTTATTATTATTGATCTACTTGATATCGATACTTATTCTTGTCTTTTTTGGTTTAGATGGAGAGTGAAGCATGGTTTGATTTACTTGTGAGTGATGATTGGCCTGATCATTTATCTATGCTTAGCTATTTGATATCCCTACATCACCCTAAACCATTCCTCTCATCATTCATTGCCTTTACTTTAAAAGGGGGTTGTTTAGTTATCAATGCTTCTAAATGCAAGCATCTAATTCCATTCGGGTTTTTATTATTTTATGAAATAGTAACTTAATTTTGATTTTTTTTTTTTAAACTCAGAATTTCGTTGATCTTGTTTGATCTCAGATCCAATGAAGGAAAGAAGAGAATGGTTTATTGCCATCATTCATGATGATTTATTGCCCAAGGAGTTAGAATTCTTCTGCAGGATCTTGCACAATGATGTCGTGTAAGTCACATATTATTATTATTGAACTATCAGTATGTTTTTGAAAACGTTTTTAATACTATCATATAGGATTTGTTATCTTTTTTAATATGAGAATTAATGTTGGTGTCTCTTCCTCTATTTTATTGAAACAAGTGTGCAAACAAGGGTAAATAGCCTCTATAGATAGATAATTCTGTCATATGTTCGACGTGAATATTTGAACCGAATGAAACTTAAATTGAAACTTAACTTCCTAGAATTCAAAGTGACGTTGTCATTTATGTATTACTGCAAGAAAAGTGTTATGTGGAAGCATGTATGAAATTGAAGAGTCGATATTATTCATTAGAAAAACTCATTTAGCTTTAGCAAAGAGTAAAAAAAATATTTGAACTCACCTCTTCGTGCAAGGAAGCTATAGCACTAATTATATCAATTTTTCTATTATCCATTTCTTTTCTCGTAGAATGATGCTCGAAATCGTGCATTCGGAAAGACAGTGTGCTCGCTGGTAAATTCGGATCATCAATAAGTGGATGATTATCCAAATCCGAGTCCATTCCTAATGTGAATCAGTCAAGCTTTGTCATGAAGAGAGGGAAGAGCCTTTACTTTAGGTTAGGCCGGTCTCTTACAAAGAGAGATGTATTTTGATATGGCCGTTTTTGGTAATGAATCTAGGAAAGCAGATTGCAAGTTAATTAATGGATTTACTAGTTAATTACTATTGTATTGCTATCTCATCTTTTTGCTTAAGATAATATTTATAACAAATTGCGAGAAATTGTAAGTAGAACAGAGGCGAAAGTTCAAGCTGAAGCATATGGTCGAAAGAATTGTCATCATGTTCCACGTCCCTGAACATCTTTTGCTTCTACTATGGAAAATATTTCATTTTGTTCATATGTGATTCTCTAGTTTTAAGCTAATTAATGGATTAACTAGTTAATTATTATTGAAATTTATAACAACTTGCGAGAAATTGTAAGTACGCCTGAGGCGGAGGTTCAAGCTAAGATGGTCGAAATTGTAAGAATATTATATATAAGTTAGGCTAGCAAGCACATGAATAACAATAAGAAACCATTGTTTGTCAATAATAATTAGATATCTACTACAAGTATAACACTAGCACATAGTAGGCCAGTCGTAAAAAAATGAATTAGGTGACCTATTGTTACACGTCACAAAAGAAACAATGTGACAAAACACGAGAAGTCACATATTGTAAACAGTGACAAATTCTTACTTTGTCACATTGTACTATATGTGACACTAAGTTATAGTCGTCACATTTTACATTGGGTGAGGGGTCTAATGTGACGACTCTTATGACGCCGGAATATGGTCACTTTAACGTAATCGTGAGAAAATTGTTCCGAATGTGAGGAAATTGTTCCGAATGTAAGGAAATTTTTTCGTCACATTAGCCTTTTTTTTTTTTTTTTGTAGTGCTTGCATGCTTATTTCTTGTTGTGAGCTGAGCTGAACCTAAAGTTGTTTGATGTTTTCCTCATTCTAAAAGGTTGATTTGAGTGTATTTACTTGTAATTTTTTCGCATGTATTTGTGTTAACCCTAATTTTCAATTTGATTTGGTTTCTTATTCAAAATATCTTGTTTATGCATATGTTCATATGATGTGTGTTATTAACCACCTTCTGTCTCCAAGCAAATGGAGCAAATAGATTGGCATTAGCATTTCAAACCATGTTATTTTTACCGGCTTTGCTACTTCTCTATTTAGAGTGGTGCATAATCGGGTGTATCTACATGACCCTTTTTAGGGTGGTGCATAATGTGAGGAAATTTTTTCATCACATTAGCCTTTTTTTCTTGTAGTGCTTGTACGCTTATTTCTTGTTATGAGCTGAGCTGAACCTAAAGTTGTTTGATGTTTTCCTCATTCTAAAAGGTTGATTTGAGTGTGTTTACTTGTAATTTTTTGGCATGTATTTGTGTTAACCCTAATTTTCAATTTGATTTGGTTTCTTATTCATAATATCTTGTTTATGCATATGTTCAGATGATGCGTGTTGTTAACCATCTTCTGTCTCCAAGAAAATGGAGCAAACATATTAGCATTGGCATTTCAAACCATGTTATTTCTCCCGGCTTTGCTGTTTCTCTATTTAGGGTGGTGCATAATCGAGTGTATCTACATGTCCCGGAGAAGTTTCCTCCTGGTGTTTCTGGTTGTTTAGATTCTGCACCTTACGAAATTTTTGACTCCAGCGAAGACGATACTCTCCCACCGCATGTTTACAATGAGACCTACCGTGGCGTTCCCGCTACAGTACACTATATCAGGAGTTCCAGTTTTGTAGACGTGGAGAAGTGGATGTGTCTTCAGCAGGCTTTCAATTCAAGCTATGTGCTATCCATCAAGGCATTATACACCACTTCAAATGGCCCTACGATTGTCTTCACTGAGCTAGTAAATTCCTTGCTTTTTCTTGGCTTACGAAGATAAAGAGGGAACAAATTCCACTTGTTGATCCAGTAACCGGTTACATCACTCCTTCCCTCTGTTCTATTTATAGGTAATTATTATTCCTCCCCTTCTATAGATATTGGAGATTTTATCATATCTAGCTTACATTTTGTAAAATTGTTTTTCATTTTTTCTAGGGATATTCTCACGTCGATGATGTATGTGCTCAAAGATACTAATGAATGTCATGAGAATGTCACCCTGGATAACATATGGCTAAGAAACAGAAGCACAGTTTTAGGCTGTCCAAAATATTCAGAGATTGAAGTCACGGGTCTGGCTGAACATGATACCGATACCAAAATGTTTGAATGTGTAGTTGACATCATTCATGATGATTTATTGCCCAAGGAGTTAGAATTCTTCTGCAGGATCTTGCACAATGATGTCGCGTAAGTTACATATTATTATTATTATTGAACTATTAGTATGTTTTTGAAAACGTTTTTAATACTATCATATAGGATTTATTATCTTTTTTAATATGAGAATTAATGTTGGTGTCTCTTCATCTATTTTATTGAAACAAGTGTGCAAACAAGAGTAAATAGCCTCTATAGATAGATAATTCTGTCATATGTTCGACGTGAGTATTTGAACTGAATGAAACTTAAATTGAAACTTAACTTCCCGGAATTCAAAGTGACGTTTTCATTTATGTATTCCTGCAAGAAAAGTGTTGTGCGGAAGCATGTATGAAATTGAAGAGTCGATATTATTCATTAGAAAAACTCATTTAGCTTTAGCAAAGAGTAAATAAATATTTGAACTCACCTCTTCGTGCAAGGAAGCTATAACACTAATCATATCAATATTACTATTATCCATTTCTCTTCTCGTAGAATGATGCTCGAAATCGTGCATTCGGAAAGACATATAGTGTGCTCGTTGGTAAATTTGGATCATCAATAAGTGGATGATTATCCAAATCCGAGTCGACTCCTAATGTGAATCAGTCAAGTTTTGCCATGAAGAGAGGGAAGAGCCTTTACTTTAGGTTAGGCCGGTCTCTTACAAAGAGGGATGTATTTTGATATGGCCGTTTTTGGTAATGAATCTAGGAAGGCATATTGCGAGTTAATTAATGGATTTTCTAGTTAATTACTATTGTAATTGATATCTCATCATTTTGCTTAAGACAATATTTATAACAAATTGCGAGAAATTGTAAGTAGGACGGAGGCGAACGTTCAAGCTGAGGCAAATGGTCGAAAGAATTGTCCTCATGTTCCGCATCCTTGAACATCTTTTGCTTCTACTATGGAAAATATTTCATCTTGTTCATATGTGATTCTCTAGTTCTAAGCTAATTAATGGATTAACTAATTAATTATTATTGAAATTTATAACAACTTGTGAGAAATTGTAAGTACGCCCGAGGCGGAGGTTCAAGCTGAGATGGTCGAAATTGTAAGAATATTATCTATAAGTTAGGCTAGCTAGCACACGAATAACAATAAGAAACCATGGTTTGCCAATAATAATTAGATATCTACTACAAGTATAACACTAGCACATAGTAGGCCCTCATCTAAGTTTGGAGTCGATAACTAGTTAGACACTAATTAAGAAGGAGATTACAGTACTAATGAACTTAGAACTGAAGAATCATGCATGAACATGAGGAAGTGCTCCTTTCCCGAGCAAAATGATGTCTCTTAACTTCAACCTCCACCACAGCCCTATGTTGACTTTTTTCTGAGTTGATCAAACCAACAGAGGGTTGTATACACCTTCTTAATTCGAGAAATTCTGCATCTAGGGTAAGAAACATGCTGTAGGAGCTTTCATTTTCTTCATAAGCCAACAAGTATCTTTGCCAAGCAGCCACTAGTCTAGTAAAACCAAAATATCTTAAGCTTTTGAGAATTTTGCTGCCTAGTTCCTTCATGGTCGGATTTGTATGATCACCAAACTTTGAATATGTTTCCATCTTTACTATGTCCACATTGGTTACTTCAAAGTATTTATGAAGTCGTGCTTTCAGCAAATCAGAGCCTTCCGTTGAAGGAATTAGATTGAGTATAAGGAGTCTGAGTACCTATTGAGAGAATATAAGATTAATATTAACATTTGAACCGAATGAAACTTAAATTGAAACTTAACTTTTCGGAATTCAAAGTGCATACAAAAACCTAGGGCAACGTCCCTAGTGTTGTGGGAAATAACAAAATTGAATTTAGAATCGATTTGACGGTCCGAACCTATCAAACCTTAATAACACATAATAGGGTGTTGAGGCCCAAAAAATCCACGGTTCGGCCCAAATAAATTCTCGGCCCAATACAATACCTTACCGAGGAAAAGCCCGATTAGGGCATGTGAAAGTTCGTCATACGCGCTTGCACACATGCCACGCCAAGCAAATAAGCAACACGTCACGCTACAAGCTTAAGTGGGTCCAAGCCACTCAAATGCCCGGGGCTTGCTTGAGTGGGTTGTGGTATGGATGGTAACAAGTTATCATGGGGCCCATCGATGGGTCGAGAAATGGAAGTCTCGGGTCGCTTGGGGGCCTCGGGACTCAAGCCCATTTTCTTAGGCCCAAACATGGGTAAGCACAAGAAAGGAGATGGGCCATTGCCTCAACCAAAATAGCCCATTAACCCAATTAGAATAAACTAGCCAAAATAGCCTATTAACCCAACTAGAATAGCCCAACCAAAATAAGCCCATTACCCCAAGCCAACTAAAAGGCCCAACACTTGATCAAAATATCCCATCTATTGGATGAATCATGTGGTGGACTTAAAAAGCTTATGAAATTAGAATAGAAGGGCAGCATCAGACCTGGGACACAGTTTGGGGACAAAACCACAAAAGAACGTTGGAAATCTACACATGGGTGGCTGCTGGGAATTAGTTCCAAGTATAAGAATTCAAGAAACCAAGGGATTTTGGCACGCAAGGGAGGATGCCACCCCTTAAACCAATGGGTACAGCCACTTTCTTTCCTTCATCAGACTTGGCCATGGAAAGAGGAAGAAAGAGGAGGAAGAGGATGGGTGAAAAGGGGAAGCTCCTTTCTGAGGCTGCCGCTGGAAGAAGCTTGGAGCACCCAAAATCTCTGATTTTGTGGGATTGGGCAAAACTGACCTTGCCACCATGAGGTAAGTCAAGAAGGAAGAGAAGAAAGGAGGAGGAGAGCTTAGCTAGATTGGGAAGAAACCATTAGGGTTTCTTGGAGAAGAACAAACCCCAGCAACTATAAATAGGGCCTATTCTACCCCAACGCAACACGACCCAACCTTCAGAGAGCAAGCTTCCTCTCTCTCATTTGCAAACCCATCAATTTTCGTGCTTTGCTTGCCCATTTTCCCCATCTCCCCTGCTTTGGCAGATTGCTACAGTTCTAACGGAGACACTGTCAAGCTGCCGGAAGCTACGAAAATTACCCAAAACTTCCCTTCCATTAAAACCTCTGACCTCCATAGGAACCCACGACTTTCTCTTTCTTAAAGTGCTAAACCCATGACAACTTTGCTCTCATGCCACATGCCCCTCATGCCAAGCCTAAAATTCTATTTGTGAACGTGAAGAAATTATCTGTAAAACTGCTGTTGCTTTGTTGGAGAAGATAACCAAAATACTTCCTAAGGCTTTGCTGCCCTTTCGAAGCATTTTGGGGCTTAATTTCGAACTCAAACAAAGGGGACAACTTCATCAGTCCAGCCCACTTGTTGCCGGAAGGAAAAAGCCCCTACATAGGGTAACCATTACAATTTTATACAATCCTCTAACCCGGGCCTCCAATTCCCGACTTGTAAGTTCTTATACGACCACAGAGTCCAAGGAATGACATTCTAAAACGGAACCCATCCAACGGTCCGATCATAATAATTGAAAAAATCACATAATAGGTGAAATTTCGGTTCGCATATTAAATAGTGGAATCTCTCGCATTTGAGTATACCGTTGTGCTCGGGACAACGTGTGGGTCATTTTAGGACCAAAATGGGTCGCATACACCTAGCTCACGCGCTACAAGCAGCGCGTGCGTATCTTGAGTAATTTTCCGGCAACAAAAAATCCCCAAAACACTGGCAATACTTATGTCAATAGATCAAGCACATCTAGGGGAGTATTTTGTTAGCTCTTAGACCCTAGCCAAAAAGTGGCCGGAAATAGGAAAATGACGGCCAATTTTGGGATTGTAATTCAAACTCTCAAACTACAAAATCAATCTAAACCACCTATACCAACATCAAAAGCACGTGGAGGGGGTGAAAAACCATACCTTACTAGACAGAAATGGTGGCCAGAGTCCTTGGAAAACAACCAAGAATCGCAAGAGCTATTTTTCCTTAAAATAGAGAAATCCTTAATAGTTGGCATCGATTAACCACTGGGCTAGGTAGGGGGAGGAAGAGAGGAGCAACTTTCGTGAAGGTTGTACCGGCAACCGAGGTCGGAAGGTGCTGGAAAAGCCACTTAAGGTGGCGGAGTTACAGTTCACGCAAAAAATAAGCAGGAAGAAGTTGAGGGGAAAAAGAGAGAAAGAAGAAAAGAAAAGAAGAAAAATAAAAAAGGGTTGACCCATACTGTAGCGAAACTATAGCGTGCTGGAAACAATGTTTAAAATTCCCAACATGTCCTTTTCATTTTCAGATTTTTTCTCAATTGTTACAACTAAGAATTGAGCTCACCGTTTGTCTACAAACTCGTATCAACGAGCTCTACGCAACGATGCCACTCAATTCTCTAAATTCCTTTCCAAACAAAAAGTGACTAACAAAAATGTAAAATTCATAAATAAATAAAAAGTAATTAAATAAATAATTATTTGGTACAGGGTGTTACAACAACACTTAGGCCCAGTTTGAGATTGCTGTCACTTTTAAAAAAAGTTGCTTTTGCTGTGCTTTGAAAATAATTAGCTGTAAAGTAAAGCAGCTCCATGTTTGGTAAACAATAATTTTTTAAGTGTTAGTACAAAAAGGAGTGTCAAAACCATTTGGTAAATTTTAATATAAAATTGTTGTAACTGTGAATAATGACTAAAATAGACATGATGTTGAAAGTGTTATGTACTAATCATGTGGTGGTAGTGGTGGTGATGGAGTGGAGGTGGTGGTGGTGATGAAGGTGGAGTTGGTGGTTGTGGTAGTGGTGGTGGTGGGAATGGCGGCTGGGGAGGTGGTGGTGGTGGTGGTGGTGGTGGTGGTGGTGGCAGTGGCAGCATGGTGGTGGTGGCGGTGTTGGTTGTGGAGATGGTGGTGGATGTGGAGGTTTTGGAGGAGGTGGTGGTTGTGGTGGTAGTGGTGGTGGGGTGGAGGAGGTGGTGGTGGAGGTGGTGGTTGTGGTGGTGGTAGAAGAGGTGGTGGTTGTGGTGGTGGTGGTGGCGGTGGCAGTGGTTGTGGAGGCAGTGAATGTGGTGGTGCAAGTGGTGGAGTTGGATGTGGAAGTGGAGGTGGTGTCAATTTTTTAAAATGAATGATGGTATTTTGAGAATTTAAAAAATTCATTAAAGATTCATCTATGCTTTTTTTGAAAGCAGCTTTGAAAAGCAACCCAGAGTTTGCTTTTAAAAGCTGCTGTCAAAAGGCCACTGCTTTTAAAATAATTGGAATATTTTATTTTTACCAAACACCTTAAACTGCTTAACTTTAAAGTGAAGCAGGTTTTTGGCGAAAAAAAAAAATCCCAAACGGGGCCTTACTACATATGCAATATCATGTCTAATGTGAGACAAATAAATCAAACGACCAACCAACCTTTGATATCGTCCCTTATCAGTTGAAACTTGATATGATTTTGTTCTATAGGAGTACCAATTAGTTCACACCCAAGCATACATGTTTCTTTTAGCAAATCAAGAACATAATTTTTTTTGTGACAAAAAAATTCGTTGTTCAGAACGAGTTACTTCAATGCCCAAAAAATATTTCAATCCACCGAAATCCTTCATATCAAACTCAGATGCTAAATTTAGTTTTCCAATTTCATCAAGATCATCACCAGTCACGATCATATCATTGATATAAATAATAAGAGTTGTTAACTTACCATTCTGCCTTTTAAGAAATAAAGTATTATCAACATTGCTTTGCTCAAAACCATACTTCTTCTTGGCAAAACGGAATCGACCAAACCAAGCTCTCGGAGACTATTTCAATCCATACATCGCCTTCTTCAATTTAAACATAACACGAGCATCATTAGGACTGTAACTTGGCGGCAATGACATGTAGACTTCCTCCTTTAAGTCTCCATGAAAAAAGGCATGTTTCATATCATATTGCTGCAATGGCCAGTCAAAGTTTGCAGCTAGAGATAATAAAACCCGAATAGTATTGATCTTAGTCACTGGTGCAAATGTCTCCTGATAATCAATACCATAAGTCTGGGTAAAACCACGGGCCACAAGTCTGGCTTTATACCTGTCAATAGAACCATACAGTTTATGTTTAATGGTATAAACCCATTTACAACCAACTGGTTTCTTCCTTTCTAGCAATTGCACCAATTCCCAGGTTTGATTGTTCTCAAGAGCTTGCATCTCTTCAGTCATATCACTGGCCCATTTTGAATCAGTTAACGCATCCTGCACTTTACTAGGAATAGCCACCATAGACATTTGATTTACAAATGCCTGACAAGCTTCAAATAATATGTGAGTAGACATATAATGAACAATAGGATACTTCATCTTTGTCTCAAGTTGTGGTGAATATCTATATGGTGGCTTTCCACAATTACTCCTTGGTGGTAACTAATACACACTACTCTCAACAATGTCATAATTATTGTTAGTATTAATCAAATACTCTATACTTACCTCAGGAATGTCAGCATGAGGAGAATTGGGACCTCGTGGGATCGACCTCGCAAGTGCACGAACCGTTGGGTAGTATAGCATATGTAAGTGCGAGGTTGATCCCATGAGGATTGATGATAGATCGATTCAATTCGATTCCCTACACAAAACAAAAGAACATAAAATAAGAAAGAAAGAAAAGAACTAACTCAAGCAAATAAGTGAACAGGTTCAATTCAAATTCACAGATTGATTCTAGCTAAAGTATGATTAAGCCATGGTGTATAGTCCTAACCTTGTATTCCTAATTCCCTAATTAGATCATTTGTTGTCGAATCTAAATTAAGCATTAGAAATCCATTAAGCATAGAAGAATATTTTAAACAACGAAGCATGTATCTAATCCCTGTTGTCGAATGTCCATACATACTCTTCCTATTCATAGTTCAATTCGAATTAAGGCATATGGTGTCTACTCTTAATTCCAACCAAGATAGCTAGCATACAAGTTTTGATGGTGATCAATCATTCAAACAAGCATATTAACTTATAAGCATACTAAATAAGACCAAGAACCATAATTGAAATTTGGAAACTAATCAAACTTGAAAACTTAAGAATAAGAAATTACATGAGAATGAAAAATAAAGTACAACTAAGAAAAACATTAAGGAAAATCTAGAAAAAAGGGTTTTATTACAACAATTGAGAACTTAAAAGTAAACTAAGAGAATTTGAGGGAGAGAAGGGAGAGGAGCTCTAGAGATATGTTTGAGAGCTACCCCTCTCCCCCCCCCCCCCTTGGGGTGTGTTTGTAAGCTTAGAGAACCTCACTATTTATAGGCATAAGGGAAGGAAAAATATGATTTGAGTATTGCCTCTAACTACAACACCCACTTCACCAACTTTACCTAACTTTCCCACCAAAAATTATTAGCTCATGCGTAGGTCATGCATGACCAAGCAACTTTATGAGCATCACAACTTGGGCTTCCTAACTACAAATGAAGACCTTTACCACACTAAATTGAAGCCCAAAAAATGATCTTTCCAATGGACTAAGGCCCTATAGCCAATTCTCCATGAAACCCATTGAAAAGTTAGATGCGCCTTGATTGCACAGTTGTTGGCCCTGTTTGACAATGAATGCACTACAGTCTTCTTCAAGATTTTTGTCTTATCTTTCCAACCATATGTAGCCCATCTCAAGGAAAAATCGGAAAGGCCTTTAAATATCATTTTTGCCACAGTAACGCAGATGCTTCCGAATTTCACCTTAAGTCGCCTTGTCTTGAAATACTGCTCCAAAAATTCTAGAAAAATTACATAGGCATATTCAATGTCTTAGCTTCACTCTCCAATTGGCATTGCACAAAAATTCCACTAAAAAGTTGTATTTCCATTGAGAATTGATTGAGTGCTCCGGTCAGTCTTCAGGTTGCACGTTTTTGCACCTTTTTATATCTTTTTCTCTCCAAAGTCACTGACATGACCCGCCCCGAATTCCTCAGAATCTGGGACGAATCCTGTGATATTTCCGACATCATCTGATGCCGGGCTCACTTACTAATGAGGGACAAGACTTTCTGCCGAAATTTCGACAGAGTTTCCCATGAAAAACGGACTTAACCAAAATTTTCAACCTGTCAAAAATGCAGTTTAATAATAACCAAACTTCAGCATGCAAAAGGTATGTTATACACAACAAACAAACAGGCCCCCGGCCTCATAACCAAATATTTTCTAAAACGTTCTTGCTGTAGAACTCATTGTAAATCCATACACCCGTAACACTTATCGTAAAAGTAATTAGAGAAGACCTTTCTTCTTCCAAAATTCATTTCCACACTTAGAACAATATACAAGCACAACTCAAACAGTTTATTTTGCAGCTGCACCTAGGTTAAACCCCAGGCTACCTACGTATCCCTTTGTGAGGGATCAAGTCACACGTAGTTCTTAAATCAACAATCACAATTCAGATAATATACGATTATTTAAAGCAATATCAACGATTAAATTTAGATTCATTTACAACATCAAATTCGACAAGGCACACACTGAACACTTTACAAGTTCATTTGTAAAACCAGCCCTAAGCTCTAAAAGCCTACAGAGGGGGGATGAAGTAGGCAACAGGTCAAGGACCAACCAATTTAAAAATTTCTTGTTAATTCATACACACATACATACAAACCATTAAGTGATTAGCAAGGTAAGATAATTAACAGCGGAAAGTAAACAACACACAAGAGTTGTTGACCCAGAAAACCCAAGTGGGTAAAAAACTGGGAGCACCAAGCTAGGAGAGATCCAATCCACTCATTAAGAAATACAAGAAAATGAAGGAAGACTTAGCTCAATCTATCACCTATAGGCAGCTTCAATCAACCTTTCAGCAAGCACCATTTCTTCATCTCTTAGCAGCAAATCCTCTCAAGAGCACCAAGCTCTAGTTGCATGTAATTTGATGTATGGAGTGAGTTATGGTTTCATAAATTCATCTATCTCAATCATAGAGCATGATTGAGCTAGACAAATGAAACATTGGTGTTGTGATGAATAAACTAGAAGTAATGTATTTGAAGCATAAAGTTTAATTCAACATAACAACTACACAAAAATAGTTTACAGCCGAAATCTTGTAAATGTATACTTGGAGAAGTTTAAATGCATACTATCAATCGTATACTCTCAAGTAACATATACTAGCTGAAACAATTATAAAGATTGAGGTAAGAAAAAAACAGCCAGCCATCTTAAAGATTTAAGGTCATCTTGGGGAAGCATTTATGTGAATGCACTCATTCATATAACCCTCAAGAGTATGAACTTTGGCTGGAGGAAAACTCTTTTCAGAGTTTCATTCCCACTCGGTTTTCATGTCAAGAGTATGACTAGGAGAAAGGCAAGTCAACTATTTAAAAATGCATGAGTCGAAGTCCTTGAGTAACCAAGTCCGGAGGAGAATATATAGAGAAATTTAACAACACAAAACTTCAGACTTTTAGCAAGGGAGCGGTTCAAGACAAAAAGGAATAAAGAAAGTTTTATTCTTTTTGTATGCAAAGTGAGCTGACACAGTTTTGGGAAACAAAACTTAAGGCATGTAATTGTCTGTTTAAAAAACCCCAAGGAGCCGCACTTTGAATCAAGGTTTGAAGAGTGGAATTAAAAACTAGTTTATAACCCGTCATTTTGAGAAGGTGGCAGTCAAGAAGATAACAGCCAAGAGGTATGGGTTAAAAACAAATAAACAATTGAAAAGTTTAAACCTTTTGGGAAAAACCGTTTTGAGTAGGAAAAATATTCTCACGTGTTTATTAGCCTTTTTGACAGGGAAGGAGATAAAGATAAGTTAAGGCTGAAATAAAGAGAAATGTTGCAGCAAACAGGCAAAATTGAAAGTTGGATCAATACACGTGAACATGTATTAATCCAGTGAAAATGCATATGAGTTTTACCTTTGGCAGCAACGTGAGGACTGTGATGAACTTCAATCTTTTTCAGTCTTAACCTCTACTCTATCTAGGACACTAAGAATTAATACAATGGTTTTGTGAATTTTACAAGAGAAGAGCCAAACTTAAAAATACAATCCTTACATCATTTCCTATCAGTTCTTTCTTGCAACCATACCCTATCCAAGGCGTATGTTGCTGAACAACACTTTCCAAACTATAAATCATACGTTCATATCTATGCAGATCCTCACAAAACACAAGTTCAAGAATCTCAACCGAAAACGAATCCATATATATATATCAAACTACACATCTCACACCATCATCATGTACCAGGGGAAGACAATCCAATTCGGAGATCGTTTGACTAGACCATATGGAGGAATCCTCAACAACCATGTGGCCAGAGACAAGCCGTCCATCCGGGGGACTGGGCTAACCAACACGCATAGCAGAATCCTCAATACTCGTGTGCCTGTGACAAGTCCTACGCGCGCAAACTACCCAGCTATCCATTTCCATCTATCCAAGTATCCATGTCCACTGTTTCCAAGTATTAGTATCCAACGGGAGGTACATATGATAGTACACATCATGTACCGGGGAAAACAATCTAATGCGGGAATCGTTTGGCTGAACCACACGAAGGAATCCTCAACAACCATGTGGCCAGGTACGAGCCGTCCAACCGGGGGACTGGGCTCACCAACACGCATAGCAGAATCCTCAATACTCATGCGCCTGTGACAAGTCCTACGTGCTCAGACTACCCCGTAAGGGTCTACGGTAAAACCCCGTCAAGAGTGCCCGAGTTTCGACATACCCAAACCATATCCACAATTTTCCAAGTATCCATCAATTCCAATATCAGTAACCAAGGAAACCCACACACCAGAAAGTCCAACACCACGTGTGGGTATAGTGACCAAGGAAGGTACATATGATAGTGAGGTTTATAACTCTTATATAAACATTATAAAAATAATATTTCCTTCCTTAATTCAATTTTCCCAAATATTCATTCATAGTATAGAAAATAAACTCTCAAGCATATATTCTATAAAGACCCAAAAATCATTCAAATAGTAATCAAAACTTGTTTACACTTAATTTCCATAAAATACTATATTCCACAATTAAAATAATAGACTTTCGTAAATAACCCGATATCACCCAATCCATATACTTTAATAATAATCATAATAATATTAAATAATAACCCTTAGAGATCCCATATCCTCATTAACCCATATTAAATCAATTTTCAATCAAAGCTCATTATGCAAGAAATTCCATATTAGAAGAACGAAGTACACTTAAAAACAAACATCCACTCATTTCCTAATAATCAAAGCCGAGTCTCAAGACTCACTTTCACAACCCATCAATCAAGTATCTCATATTCATATATCCCATAACTTCCAATATTGCATAAACTTCAAATATCAAAATAATATCCAAGAATACTATAAAATACTATAAAATAATCTTAGAATCCCAACATAATCAAAATAACTCACATAACAATCAAGCCTCGTTTATAAGATTGTTCTAGTACGTCTCGAAGGAAGAAACTACCTCGGAAGACTCACGGTCAACCGAGGGGTCAAACTGCCCAAACTTGGTCAACCGGGGTCGCAGGACCCACGACTCCGATTTTCGATCCGAAAGTTCCTATGAGTTCAACAAGGTTTATTATATATGTCCTGCAAGTTTGGTCCGAATTGAACGGTCAGATCGCTCGCGATCGCACGATCAGACGGTTAACATTTAACCTAATTTTGAATCATTGAATTAAAGCATCCGGGACACCGATTCACGATCCGTGAATTCCTACACAATCCTAGAGCTATCTAGATCAACATATTTTGAAATGAAGTCAATCCAAAGGTCCGAACATATCGAACTCAGATTAACGCCTAATATGTGTAATCCGATCGACAGTCAAACGGTAACCAAATTCAAATCCGAGTATACCGTCGTGCTCGGGGTGACATGGGGATCATTTTAGGACCAAATGAGTCACCCAAACAGTACCCACGCACTAGCAGCGTGTTGGTGTCTTGAGAAATTCCGGCGACCGGAAAATTCTCGAAACACACATCAATAGCTATACCTACGTGATCAGGACAATGAGTGAAACAACTTTTGTTTTTGGACTAAGGCCAAAAAGTGACCGGAACTTGCCGGAATCATGAGCCGAAAACCGACCAAACTTTAAGCGATAAATCGAGTTCCAAAACTCAAAAATTGATCCTAATCAACCCAACCCAACCATCAGCTAGAACACATTGAGAGAATGAAAAAGCATACCTAGATCGAAGAAATTGGTGGTCGGAATCGCCGGAACGAGCGGTGGAAGTTTTGGGTCAAAACCAATTGGTTTTCTCAATTTTTCGGCGACGGTGGCTGGCTGTTGAGGCAGTAGAGGGGTGGGATGGAGAGAGGAGGTGGAGGCGGTTCTTTTGGTACCGGCCTCGTGGTCGGAGGTCGGCCGTGGTGGCAGTGGGAGACAAAAATCCGAGCAGCTATTTAGGAGGGGTGGTCTATGTCGCGTGAAGAGAAATCGGGGGGGGGGGGGGGGTTGGAAGAAAGAGAGAGAGAGAGAGAGAAGAAATTCAGATTTAAAAAAAAAAAAACCCCACTTTGAAATATTTACGATTATGCCACTGGGCTTCCGTAGATTATAACTTCTTCGTTTCAACTCCGATTTGAGCTCACTATGTGTTTACGAACTCGTATTGACGCAATGAACACAATAGTACCATTCATTTCCCCAAAATCCTCTCAGATTAAAAAATGGCCAAAATAACCCTATCCCCAAGGGCAAAATTGTAATTTCATAATTTATTAAATTAATTAAATTAAACGAATACTTAAATTTGGGTCGGGATGTTACATTCACCATTGATACCTAAAGTTCAATGAACTGAATGAAAAACACAAAAGAGATTAAAAACACAAGTTTAACTGAAAAAAACATTACCAAATCATAAGCTAGAATGGTACAAAATGAAATACAATTTGCACTGATCAATGTGTTCATTGTAGAATACTTGCATAAAATGTTTGTATCTATTGTTTACTCAGCATCAACTAAAAGATTGATTTTAGACTGCATCTGTGGTTTCTCATACCTATTTTTCAGTTTTGACTAAATTCACATCGTTCTTTTAGGTTTGAGAGGGTGAGGAGGGATGCATAAATCTCTAGTTGTTGGCATCTTAATTGTTCGTTATATTGCCCCTGCCTTCTTATAGGCCATTGCACGGACATGAATATGTGACACGAAGACACGGGGGAACGATAAATCTCAAAAAACTAGAAAACGTGGACACGGCAATTAAAAAATAATAATTTATAATAATACTTATATGTATTTTAAAAACAAGATATTTATGTTCATACTCAAATTTCACAATACTACATAGTGAAATTCAAGCTTTCTAAGTTTTCAAATGTAGTTTATTAATTTTATATGAATTATAATTGAATGAACACACTAGTTGTCCTTGAGTATGAGTTGACCCGTGTCCGGAGAGTGTCTTGACCATATATGGGGAGTGTCCGACACCCCGACACTTGGGCTTAGTGGAGTGTCCATGCAACATAAGCTAGCTTACATGCATCTTGGTTGTTTAAGGGGCTAAAATTTGGTTTGGTGCACTCTGATCCAATTAATCTGTTTATTCTTCTGCTTCAGATTGCACTGCCACCTGCGATGACATTAGGTATGCCCTTCATAACATGGCAACTCAGTTATCATTCTGTGGACTTACGTTTGGTCCGCTGCCTTCATGTGGCTTGTGGCCCAAGTGTAAAACAGCTACAAAACATCCATCTCTCCCCACCCACCCAATTGAAGCAAAATTTTACATCAACCGAATAGAATATTACGACCTTAGGCAATTTGTGAAATTGTAAACAACACACAGACAATTTCCAGTCTCCTAATCAGATTTCTGAATTAAATGCAAAGTTGAGCAATCCACATTTGCTGATCGATCCTAAGATTTAACACAACTGCAAATATGCTTGAGGAAAGCAAATAAAATCCACTACTTCAGAATATCTAGCCATGAGGATCCAAATGAAGCCATCCCGATCCACATTTGCTTCATCAAAGAGAAGCCTTGTTCAGATCATCAAAGTAAGGGTGTTCCATAGCCTTCTTTGCTGAAATGCGTTTTGCAGGCTCATATTGCAACATTTGCTGCAAGCATAAACATTTACAGCAGGTTATTACAATGCAGAATAACATAGTACCATATAAAAAAGTTCCAACCATTTTGAGTAGAGCAAAACTGACATACCAATAACAAATCCAACCCCATCACATCCAAATTGGGAACAGCCTTGGACAAACTTTGAGGGCTCCACTGGGGGTATTCATGCCAGTTCATGAGTTTGCTTACACCTGGCCACACTTCTTCATTTGGAGTACCTAACAACCTACAGGAAAAATTCATAAAGACCAATTAGTCCAAATGACAAGGAAGAAAGTAGATGGAACATCTTTTTTTATAAGAAATAACTGGAAGCCATATTGGTGAACCTGAATATATGTAGGAGCTGCTGCAGTTCAGAATCCCCGGGGAAGAGTGCTTGCTTTGTGACAAGTTCAGCTATAAATCAGATAGAATATAATGTTAAACCAATGATACAATTGTAAAATTCAATTATATTGAAGTTCAAACACACTGTAGGAAACGGATCAGTACCAAATATACAGCCAACAGACCAGATATCCACTGCAGTTGAGTAATGTGTAGCTCCCAGAAGGACTTCAGGAGCCCTATACCACAGGGTCAATATCTGCAACAGAAATTGCACAAATTCATTGGCTACTGGCAAAGCATCAAGATAACTTGAAACAAAGGACTGCTCACACAGAAAATGAGAAAGCATCCAGTACCTCATGAGTATACTTCCTGAGTGGTACAGTAAAGGCTCGAGCTAGTCCAAGATCAGCAATTTTAAGCATCATTGTCTTGCGGTCCATAAGGAGATTGTGAGGCTTAAGATCCCTGCATAATATGCAGTAAAATAAAATGACCCAATTAAAAAGGAAATTCAATAAGAACTTAACAAATAAAAAGAGAAAGAAATAGGTTACCTGTGTAAGATTCCATGACCATGGCAAAAGGCAACACCTTTACAAAGTTGGTACATCAGGCTCTGCATCATCAGAAATCACAATTCTATTTACATTTGTGATTAAGTTGATAAGGAACAAATAATTTGGGGAAGCAGAATTCGAAACCAACCTTAACAATGGGAGAAGGTATGTATTCTCCAGATTGACGGAAGGTGCGGATGTACTTCTTAACATCAGTGTCCATGTACTCAAACACCAAGTAAAGAACAGTCTTGCCTTCCTTGTTCTGCCCTTGTTTCACATCCATCAACCTATGCCATTGGCATAGTGGGTTTTAGGGTTTCGTTAATTGACAGACAGTTGATTAACAAACGCAATAAAATTATAGACAAGAAGAACACCAAAGATTAAAAAACTCATCTCCATCAGATTAATTGAAATTCCTAAAAAAGAAATCAAACCCTAGTTGTAGAATTAAAGGAAGAAAAGAAAGGGCAAGTAAGCAACCTGACGATGTGGGGGTCTCTGGAGAGCATGCGCAAAATGGAGACCTCACGGAGAGTGGTGGGAGGGACGCCTTCCTCGTCCTCATGGAGACGAGTCTTCTTGAGGGCCACGATCTTCCCAGTCGCCTTCTCCCTCGCTCTGTAAACCTTCCCGTACGTTCCTTCTCCCACCTTCTCAAGCTTCTCGAACGCATCCATCGCCGACACTGTTGTTGTATTCTCTGCCTTCGACTCCATTTCTCTCAATTTCTCTCTCTCTCTCTCTCTCTCTCTCTCTCTCTTTCTTTCTTTCTGATTTCAGTTTTCAAGTGACAACGTGCTTAAGAGCGTGAGCGTCCGATTTATATAACCGTTAAGGGTAGTTAGGGGAATTTTTGATCTTTGCCGCAACGGCAACTCCTTTTGAAATTCAAATTCTCCAAGCCACCGTTTGCCCCCTTTTATTTTTTGCCTTTTCCATGAAACCCCGCGCCTCGTTTCTATATTTGGACCAATTCTTGTTCAGCTAAATAATTCAGGCCTAGAGAGTCCAAAGAAAAACCAAAATGAAATATTTGGGCTTACCATCCCCATAAGGCCCAATTTGACAGCCTAAAATAGAAACAAAAGAATATCTCCAATTCTGTTCTGCACTTCTGCATGCTTGATTTCAGGTTTTCAGTTTTACATTAGTGCATGGTTGATTTCAGGTTTTCAGTTTTACATTCTAAAATGTCCTATTCAATGTTGCAGGGAGGCTATAATTACAGGTTATAATGAGAAGGTCCCTAATAGCCCAATCTAGTGCACAGTTATTATTGGACTGTTGGATTGAACTCCCTCAATGTTGAGAGATTATAGGATACTACGGTTATACAGACACATGATACATCTAATACAGCCATATCATCCACCCATATTATAACACGTGTACAAAATGTATCACATGGCCATACTACCGTAGTATTCTATAATTTCTCCTCAATATTGGCAAAAGGAAGAAAAACTAATTGCTAAAATCTCCATTAAGAAAAAAGAGAGAGAACAGAACATCAAAGTTATTCATACAAAACCTTTATATACATGGGGGAAACATCAAAAGTTATTTGATTTCTCCATCCACTACATGAACACTATTATACTACAGTTACATCTAACTACAACTCTGAATAATTTACATTACAACCGGCCTACACTATGGGGATGAAAGAAAAAAACCAAAAATCCCTTTTCTAACCACTACCCGATAACTAAGCATGCGTGTGACGATGAAAGAAAGCCAACCCAGCCAACTCCCTCTTCCACTTGTTTTGGTGGGGTATACATGAAAAGGGTGGGTAGGTTCTAACTTCTTAGATTTAGCCTTACATTCCGAACGTTCACTGATATCTTTAACTTCTGTTCTTCCATATCCTTCAAAATGGCAAGTAGCTTGGCTCGATATGCTTCACACTGCTGACTTGCAATGTCCAACTCAGCTGCCAATTCCTTAATTTTCTTATCCTGATCCTACAAAAATGAAATGAAGGAAGTAATTAGTTATATCAGACATCTAGGCGTGAAGCTAGAAGAAAGCAACTAACAGAATCAAAGGCATGAAAGAACAAGAGGAGGAAACTCTGAACAAGAATTCTGGAGTTGGGACAATTTTCAAGTCCTTTCAGCCTTCTTTCCCCAAATTCCTCTCAAAATATCATTTAGTATTACTAATCCATAGATTGAGTATACTTTTCTAAAATCTAAAACAAAAACCAAAGCCAAAATCTATACAAGAAAACCAAATAGCAGAATCTATGCTTTAGAAACTGAAAATCTGATTTCCTAGCACATTTTGATTTGATATGAATTAAAACCCTATCTGATCTCTAGAACGTCTTTTCAGATTTTGTGGCAGAAGTACACAATTATGTATTGGAAACATACAACAAAATGTTACAATTTCAGAGGCCAAACAAAGCTCACCACAGTACAAGACTGAAGCTGCTGGCTGCAATTAATTGAAGTACTCTGTACAACCCCAAGACCATGCTTCTTTGCAGCAGTAACCTCGCTAGCAGCCTCATGAAGAGCGTCCATTGCCACATTATAAACACGCACAGATTCTGCTCCTTCTTCTACATATTTGATAGCTTCCCTGCGTAGATTGTCATACCGAGCAGCAGAGGAGTCTTGGGAATCATTTGGCAACCCAAGAGTGTGCTCATCCCATACAACTCCACTTTTGGCACTTTTGGTCCAACGTTTCAATATATAGTGATTTGGAAGTGTAAGAACATTAGTTACTCTGAAAACAGCTAATATGTGCCTACATATAATACCTGAAAACTCAAACATTTGGCAGCTACAACTAGATTTCTTCTCAAAAACATTGAACCTAACAAAGTACACTTTGTGATCTTCCCCGAATTTTGCTACCCGATACACAGTTTCTGATCCTGTATCATCAACCATAGTTGCAGGATAAGCAAGTGTCTCGACTAATTCCTCTTGGAATTTCATGAACACTATCCTTGTATAAAGTTTTGCAGCTTGTTTTTCCATTGGAGATGGAGTCCTTAGAATTGGAGAGATGTTCATTGTATCATAATCTGCCTTTACTTCCTTTTCATGGCGAGTGGCAATAGCTTTTTCATACTGCTTTATTAGCACCTGAATATTAGTTGATGCATTTATATAGCCATCAAAGTATGAGTTTATATTATCACTTCCTTGGGTTACAGACATCTCCCCAAAAAATGTATCCCGAAGGAAAACTGGCACCCATTGCTGGCGAGCATCATACATGGACTGAAGCCACTCATTATCCCCAATATCATACCTTTGAAGAAGGGACTCCCAACATGTCTCAAATTCATCAATTGTCTCTGTCATATTGATGCACCTCTGAAACTCGGCTTCAAATGTGGGGTGTGAGTGATATATGTCGGACAATTTCTCCTGAGCTTCCCTCAACACATTCCATTTACAAAATCGGTGGCGAGTTCCAGGGAATACTTGCCCGACAGCTGCCCGAATGATTCTATCCTGGTCTGTTGTGATTGAGACAGGATGGCGGGTAGACATTGCAGCTAGCCAAGTCTGAAATAGCCAAACAAATGAGGACTCCGACTCATTAAGGAGTAATGCACATCCAAATAAAACAGGTTGCCCGTGATGATTCCACCCAGTAAATGGGGCAAATGGAACCCGGTATCGGTTTGTCCTATATGTTGTGTCAAATGTAACAGTGTCTCCAAAGTAGTCATAATTCATTCTTGAATTTGAATCAGCCCAGAAAATGTTTCCTGTTAAGTTCTCAAAATCACCCTGGACGGCAAAATAGAAGCCAGGATCTTCAGACTGCATTCGCTTCAAATAGTCAAAAACAAACTGACCCCCACTCCCCAGAGTTCTCTGCCTGCTGCTACTCATATAATTCTGGCAATCGACTTTTGTGAAACCAACATTATTAATTCCACCTGATTCTTTGATCAGCACAGACATCACACCACTAGGACCCATACCAGCCGCTTGAAGGGTATCAATCAGGCTTCGAGCAGGACCAGAGACATGCCTATGTGAACGAAGACAATGCACCTTATCTGGAGGCACAAGCTCATGATTATGTTCCTTAACTAGTTTCGAAACCGCCCATCTTCCTGAACTCTGTTTCTTCACAGTCATCTGTGCTTTACAACCAACTCTAGTGACTGTACGCTGCCGCTTGGACCTATTTTCACCTCCATCACGGCGAAAACCTTCACGGGAACACACTACTTGGCGGCATATGATGGAGCCATCTCGACGAGACCGCTGGTACACGCTGACCCGGGTGCTGAAACCAATCCGCCGTGCATAAGAATTATAGAAAATGCGTGAGGCCTGTTCGGAATCGAATTCCATGCCCTCATAGGGTTCAAGATTGGGGTCTCCACTAGCCAAATCATCACGAGACCTAGTAGAATTAGAGGATTGGACTAAATCATCATCGAAAATATCATAGCTATCATCTGGGTGTTCTAAGTCAAGGGCAGTGGCGTCATCTTCGCCCGAACCACCCATGTCAAACTCCACCGCTTCGTTCTCAATATTCAGAGGCTCAAAGTCCATGACTGATTATAATTTATATGAAATTCATGATTATATATATAGTCTCTAACTTCTCCATTGATTTGGATATTTTCAATTTATATTGGTACGGCCATAAGGATTAAGCATTAAGGTGGGGTTTATGGCTGCACTGCACTATACACCAAAATTAAAACCCAGTTTACTACCACTACTCTACTGGGGTAGTGGCACTGGCAGAAATTAAGAGAGAGAGAACTGACCGTAGTGAGAGAGAGAGAGAGAGAGAGAGAGAGAGAGAGAGCTTAACTAAGCAACAGGGTATGGAAATTTGCAGTTGCAGGCGAGCTTCGGAAGACCAAAACGACGCAGTTGAAGTTCAACTTCCTGGTTTAGGGTTTTCCATTTTTGGAGGCAATGTCAGAGAAAAGAAAGTACAGAACTTTGCAGTTTTGGTTGAGTTCAGTTTACTGTTTTGAGAGTTGAGAGCGATGGGATGGGAGGGAATTTTGGGGGTTTGAGGGATTTCAGTTTGGTTTTGGGGAGAACACTTTTGGGTGTCACAGAGGAAGAGGGAACTTTCTTCTTCTTATGGAGTGGCAGTGATCTGATGTTACGCGACGTTCCTTAGAAGTCTCTTATGGCCACTAAACAGTAAGAGCATATTCGGGAGAAGAAATCCATTTTACTTTTTACATTCCAACCCAAATGTCTCAGCTGACATGGATTTGGCGTAATGTTGTTTGTTGTCAATTTCGATGTACTTCACTTCAAGCTTTAATTTGTTTGTTTCAATTATTTTATTCGAGAACCTCATATTTTTATCTAGTACTGCTTGCCTCCTTTTGTGTAAGGAGATATTTCTCTTTCCTGCAAATCACAATTTGACACACATGCAAAAATAATTTATTATAAACACAAAAAGAAAAAATTTTGCACACATATCACATTGATATTGACAGGAATGTAGGAGCTCATTCTTACATAATAAGGAGTGAAATATTTTCTTTTCACTTATATATATACAGGGAGCTTTAGTTGAGGGATCCCTCAAATAAGCTTATTTGTCTTATTTGAGGGACACTCTTGTAGGGCTCACTCCATATTGTATTTCACTAATCCAAACTTTCTATTTTGTAGATACTCATTCAAAGATCATCTCTACAAAAAATTACTTGAATCCGATTTGACCACTCAATTGAATGATTGAAATTTTAGTACTTTCTTAAAGCATCATGTTCAATGATTTTGTATGACACAATTGGATATTGAAACGGTTTCTAATTTGTCTAATGTTTTGCAAAGATGATCTATGAATGTAAACTTAAAAAATAGATAGTTGGATCGTTGAAAACAAATTTGCAGGGGACCCTAAAGGGTGTCCCTCAATATAAGGGGACTATATATATACAGAGAGCTTCCGTTGAGGGACACCCTTATAGGACATACTCTCCCTTGTATTTCACTAATTCAAATGTCAATTTTGTAGATATTCATTCAAAGATCATCTCTACAAAAAAAAAACACTTGAATTCGATATCATTTGACCACACAATTAAATGATTGAAATTTAAGTACTTTCTTGAAGCATTGTGTTCATTGATTTTGTTGGTCACAATTAGATATCTTAATGATTTTTAATTTGTCTGATTTTTTGCAAGGATAATCTATGAATGAAGACTTGAAAAATAGATAGTTTGGATCGTTGAAAAAAATTTAGTAGGGTACACTAAAGAGTGTCCCTCAAATAAATTAATTTTTGGGATGTTACTATGTGGTTTCATTCGTAAGACATGTTTGCTCACGTCCTCTCAATTTTAACAATGAAGTACCCCAACATTGAAAATTTGCTACAATATGGCTTAAAAGTAAAACATTCAAAAACCCTTGAAACACCCTTGCTTAACAAAAATGTTAGAACACCACAATTTAATAAATGAGGACAAACTAGTAAAAATTTAATTTTCTAAATTATACAAATTAAAAAAAGCAAACAAATTTCACTTAAGTAATTATATGGAAGCAGTTACTCCCCACTCCAAGCACATTCCTTTGTTTTCCATGTAGGTAGACATGTCACTGGATCAGATTTTGATCAGAATCCGATGTAATTAATAGTAGATAGAATAGACTTCTCAATTCAATAATCAAATTACAATCCGAATCCGGTAATACGATTATAAATGGATTCGGAAATGGATTATAGTGGACTAGACTTGCTATGAAATATAATTTAATTTTTCTATGCTTTAAAAAGTAGATAAATACAATAAAAGAACGAGGCTACTAATGAAATTTTAATTATTTTTGTACATCTAAAAATAAATTCAATAATAATCTAATTTGATCCAAATTCGATGCATAACGGATATGGATTAATAGATGCAATCCGATAATCTGCATACGATCCAAATGCAATAATCCGATTATATATGAATTCAGATTTGAATTGAGGTATATCTAATCCGAATCCAATCCATTTACAGGTCTAGTAGGTCATCAATTTAGAATTTACAAGCAATATTGGGGAATGGGGGTTTTCTTACACACACTGTCAAGGTGCCATGGAGATTCGAACTTGAGACCACTAGTTTACAAGTTAAGGTTCTTTTGTGTTAGGCTAAACCTCATTGGCTTTGACATGTTTATTGGAAATGCTCTTGGTTTGTCATTTTATGTTGGAGCTGATTTTGCTAATATAACTCACCAAATCAAGCAATTAAAGAGGTTGGAGATGTCTAGGTCAGCACTCGTTGAGCCAATGAGCGTATGATGCCATGATGGTGGCGGTTGAGAAGTGGAGACTGAAATATGATGTTGGTGTTGACAAAAACAAATGATGTTGGTGGATGAGGGAGAGAAGAATGAGAAAGTGTAGATTTAGGGTTTCAATGCCCAGGCAAAAGGCCTCATGGGCCTCAATATCAAGTTTCAGGGCCCAATTCTTGTTAGGGCAAGAGATGGGCTCCACTAACCCGGGCAAGCCCCAAGGCAAGATGAGCCTAAGCTCTTGTTCGCAGGCTATGACATCAGCACTGACGCCATGCTGGCGTTTTACTGTTGGCGTGTGACGTACATGCAAGGATCGCGCGGGTCACGCATGCCAACGGTAAAAAAAATTGAATTTGTTTCGTTGACGCCAGGCTAGCATTAGCACTTGCTTTCCTCCAATGGCTAGAAGCCACGTGGCGCTACCTAGGATGTCTGATGGCCATAAAAATTGAAATTTTTTTAATAAAATTGGAAAAAAATACCAAAAAATTCTAATTTTATTTATTTATTTATAAATACCTACCAATATTATTCACTTTCCACACCAAATCTTCATACAAATTCTTCTCCTAATAATATTATTCACTTTTCACACTGTTGGGGTCTTTTTGTTGAGAGCTACAATGGGCTTGTTGGACCACTGCGAAGTAGATCGAGCTTTCTTGCGCCCCTGTCTGAGTTTACGGCACCACGCCCCAAAACACCCCAAAAGAGTTGAGACCTTAGGGAGTGCTTTAATCTTCTTCAATGGCTCTTCAGTACATTGAAAGTTTTTATGAGAAGGATACATCAGCTACTGTGAAGCTATTGCTCGATGATAGAGGTAGAGCATACACTTGAAGGTTTGCTTGAAAAATAGTGGAACAGGTGTTCCAGCTGCTGGTACTTGTTCGATTGGGCTTTCGGCAGCTTGACGAATGCTTAGTTGCGCCGAATGCTTAGTTGCGCCTTTGGATTTCTCACCAAACAAGTGATGCCCATGATTTCAATTTGGCTTCAGAAGATAAGTGTTTCATATCTGGAATAGGGCTTTTGCAGAGAGAGAGAAAGAGAAAGAGATATGATTGAGAGAGAGAGAGAGAGAGAGAGAGAGAGAGAGAGAGAGATATATATATATATATATATATATATATATATATATATAATGAGAAGATGAAAGAACTAGAGCCTGAATTTGGTGCTTCCAGCAGTGGGAAAGTATGCTTGCCCCTCTGCTTGAGTTCAAGAACTAGGCCCCAAGAGTGCTTCGAAAAGCTCATGGAGCCTTAGGAAACACTTTGGTTCCTCTCACCAACAAGATAGACAATTGTTACAGATCAATATTATGGCTTGGCATGAGAAACTTGTGACATGGGAGCTAAGCTTTCACGAGTTTAGCAGTAAAGAGAAAGAGCTTGAATTTCTTATGGAAATGAAGGTTTAGAACAAGGGAAGAGATAAATTTGGGGGGATTTGACTAAGGAAGAGAGGGAGAGATGGAAATAGAGAATGGAGTGTCTTGAGTAAATTTCCAGCCGCTTGACAAAGCTTGGTCACGCTTCTGGATCGTGTGTTTGCTGGGTAGAATGAGCCTCCTTTTATAGGCACTGGAACCCTCAATTTTGTCTAGCCTCCTGTTGAGACCCAAAAATCCAAGGGTTGGGCCCAAGTTTATTCCTAGCTCAGCACAAATATTTGATTGCAAAATGAGCCCAATTGGGACATAAGGGAACTTGTAGGACGCACCTGCACGAGCCATGAGCCACATGTCACGCCAAGCAAACGTGCATGCTCGCCACGCTAAGGGGGCCAAAATGCACCGACTTTATAAATTCACGCTTACTAACCTATCCAATGCTACCTGGCCCAATCATAGCCTATTGTAGCATGATGGAACTCAAGCACAAGCATGCTGAATAAACATGTAACGCCATGTAAAGGACCGCTATTCTAATACCATGTCGTGCTACAGGCTTAAGTGGGCCCAAGCCACGTAATTACCCGGGACTTGCTGAGAAGGTTGTGGTATGGACGGGTACGAGCACTCACAGGGCCCATTGAGGGTTCAAGGAATGAAAGTTTTAGGCCACTTAGGAGCACTAAAACATAAGCTCATTCCTCGGGCCCAAACACATGGGTTAGCATGAGAAAGGGAAAAAAGTGATCCAATGTCTTAGGAGAACATCTCATAGTCTGCTGTAACACTTAGACAATCTCATGTTAGTTAAAACGCCCAAAATAAAGCAAATAGGCTACTTCCAGCAGCTTGGCGAAAACACGCAGGCTGCTGGAAAGAGAGTACCAATAACCTGATACTGTAAACAAAGCCCAGCCCAGCGCCTTGTTAAAAAAATCTAGCATCGTATTCCACCCTTGTCAAAGCTCCATAACAGTCAACGAGAAGCCATTGCAGGAACTAAAGGAAATCCATATGTGTAGGAAGAAAACCCATTGGACAAATGACTCTATCCATTCTCTTTTTCCTCTGCGAGCTCTATTTTGAAAACCAATGAAGAAAGCAGGTGGCGCCTCACCCCCATAGGGAGGTCCAGCTGCATAGAAAACCTTGGAACTCCAAAGAGCCTGTGACCCATGCGCTCTGGTTGAAGAGATTTCACCAAAAAGGAGTGAATGGAAAGAAGCAAAGGGAAAGTGGGAATGGAAGATCGATAGAATTAGGGTTCTAAGTGCCTATAAAAGGGAGCTTTCTCTACCCAACAACATCATCATCCAGAGCATGACCAAGCTTTGTCAAGCAACTGGAAATTTACTCTAGACACCCTATCTTCTACTTCCATTGTTTTCTCCCTTTCTGAGATAGAAATCCTCCTAATTTTCCTCTTTCCCCACTCTGAATCTTTTCTCTATGTAAGAAGTTCATGCTCCTCTCTCTCTCTCTCTCTCTCTCTCTCTCTCTCTCTCTCTCAAATTGCTAAACTTGTGAAGGCTTAGCTCCCATGCCACAAGCTCCTCAAGCCAAGTCACATATCAATTTGTTACGTTCATCTGGTTATTGGTGAAAAGAACCTAAAAGTTTTTTCTAAGGTTTCAGCAAATCTTTCAAAACTCTTTTGGGAGCCTGGTTCTTGAACTCAAGCACTGGGGAATTTTGTTTGTCTTCCTCTTACATCAGCCCAAGCCCATTCGTCAGGCTGCTGGAACAAAAAGTCCTATACACCTCTCTCCCCCTTTTCCTTCACTTTCTTCCATTTAATCTTATTTGGTGAAACTTCCCCAGCGTGAGCCCATAGGCACGAAGCTATTTGGGGTTCCAAGGTCCTCACGTAGCTGGACTTCTTCATGTGGGTAAGGCGCCACCCACTTTTCCCTCTGGTTTTCCTATTAGAGCTTGGAGAAGAAAGAACCAAGGGTAGGGACGTTAGTCTAATGGGTATTCCTCATGCGTATATGAATTTCCTTTGGTTTTTGCAGTGGCTTGCCATTTGACTTGGTTCTGAGGCTTTTGACAATGCTAGATATTTTATAAGGCGCTGAGCTGGACTTTTTCTAAGGTATTGGGTCATTGCCATTTTATTTCCAACGGTCAGCTAAGTCTTCATGGTTTCGTCAAGCTGCTGGAAGTAGCTTGTTTGCTTCGTTTTTTGACGAGGTGCTGGACGTTTTAGCTGATGTGAGATTTTTCTAGGTTTTGCGGACCATTGGGTATTCTCCTAAGGCATTTGGTCACTTTTCTCTCTCTCTTGCTTACCCATATATTTGGGTTCAAGGAATGTGCTTGAGTTTTGGTGCTCCCAAATAGCCCAAAACTTCCATCTCTTGAACCCTCAATGGGCCTCGTGAATACTCGAAACCATCCATACCACAACCCACTCAACAAGCCCTAGGCATTTGCGTGGCTTGAGACCACTTAAACTTGTAGTGTGGCTTGGTGTCAAAATAAAGGTCTTTCCGCTTGGCGTTGCACATTGCTTGGCATGTTTGTGCCGAGCTTTCTCGTATTGCAGTGGGTTATAACCGGGCAAAACAGTGCTTGACGAGACAGTAAGCGCGAGTTCATAGAATCAGTACATTTTACAGGCTCATTACGACACTTCTGCATGGCGGGTTGCGTGTTTGCTTAGTGTGGCATGTGGCCCATAACTTGCGCAAGCACATACGACAAATTCTTGCATACCCAAGTCAAGTTTCTTTCTCGCTTAAGTGTTGTATTGGGCCAGAAATATATTTGGGCCCAGCCTTGGATTTTTTGGGCATCAACACACTCTAAATTTTCTACTACTAAATTCCATTTGTGTAAAAATACAAATGGTCTCTTCCATCGAAGTTGAAGGCTCCTGGACAACCATGGAATATGTTTTGTTGTGTGAGTGTTGGGTCCAAGTTGGTTATTGTCCGATCACGAGCAATAAGATGAAGTTCTCTCATATGTGAAGGAAAATTCATGGAGAATTTTGTGAGTTCGCCTCATACGGTAATGGTCTTAGCTAGTAGGTAGAAAATTTTGAATAAAGAGTTGGGAAATGAAGAGATGCATTGGCAAAAGCGAGAAACAACGTTCGAAGCGGCGAAAATCTTGGCAACGAAGTAAAATTTTGTAATTGCCGTTTTATTAAATTTAATGTCTTTTTTTTTTCTTGCATTTCCAATTTGTTTTTTTATTATAGATTATTCAAGCACAAATGTCGTTCGGTGCCATTGGCAAAGGCAAAAAATATTTTAAGAATCACCAATGTTGGGAGGTTGTGAAAAATTGTCTGTTATTCAAAATTATTCCCACGGGTCCAAGTGTTGTGTTGAATGAGACGCCACTTCACAATTCACCGGCATCGGATTCGTCGTTGGACCCCCTAATCGATCAAGACTCGCCAATCCAAAGGGAGCCGAGGCCTATTAGGTGAAAGGCGGCAAAGAGAGTAAGCACTTCGAACAATGAATGTGCAAAATTTTTGGAGCAAATTGTTATCAACGATGCACTAAGAATTGAGAGAGACATGAAAAGAGATGAGATTGCTTGGTAGTACCCACCCGAGTAGACAGTATTATTGATTTGATACGTGATTTGAGGGGAATGTCGTCTCAACACATTGCTGAACACCGGGGATTGACCAAGCATGTTAAGGTCGTTTTGAGATCCCGCTACTTCCAAAAAGGCATGCCAAACTTAGGTATCGAATAATGCAATGGCCTCCAAAATGATACATTTTTTGCCCTTCCTATTTCCCATAATCTCCTTGCCATGAAGTTGGGTAATTCTTCCACTGCCAGTGCATGCAGTCGATGCTTCCAATCATATCTAGGAAACCTTGAGCCTCGGCTTTTTGTAGAAGCCTTTGAAGGTCCCTAGGCGTAGGTTTGAGGAGATAATCCCTCATGTAGATAGTTTCAATTGCATCACAGAATTTGACCAAGCACTCTAGTATAATGGATTTCCCTATCCTAGCAATCTCATCCACATGGTCTGCAAATGCGTCATACGCAAGCATCTGTAAAGAAGCTGTAAGTTTTTGCTCTAGAAGAAGACCCAAAACCCCAACAACATCGTACTTCTGAACAAAGTATACATCATAATTGCAAACATCATGCATGATTTTATTGAACAAATGAGAATGCATCTATATCGCCCTCGAAAATCAACACTAGAGTACAACGAAGTTGGGATAAAGTAATCTTCCAAGAGATTCTTACCTTAAGAGTGCCTACGTTTGTCCACGTTCAGGCCACGATCGGGTTGTGAACCACAGTGGTGTTGGCTTGATTGATCGACCATACCCACCACTAAAACAACTTGATCATCTGTTTCCTACTCCCTTTTTTCTTCATCACGTTTACACATTCTTTCTTCATTTTCTCACTCGACCCTCTCCAACAACCTCCTCGTGTAAGACATTAAAAGTAGAATGTGTTTTGTAAAATCTGAGAAATGAAAGGATATAGAGGATATGGATGATTGATGTGAGTTAAGGGTGTGGTTTTATAATAGGATTGAGAATATAGAGATGACACGTGGCGCAATAGTAGCAATCAAAAATCTTCTCCGAAATCTGAGATGTGAATTTTATAATAAATATGGATACGTGGCAACCGAGAATCTTATTAAAAAAAAATCTTATCAAAATTAATATTAGAAGTATTAAAAATAAAATTAATTTGTTGTGAAGAATAATTGCCCTTTGCCATGGCAATAGGTGGGAAAACACCAAAAATTGGCTAAGGCAATCATTATTCACGTGAATAGTAACAACTCTTGCCTCCCCTCGCCTTTTGCTATGACAAAGGGGTGGAAATGCTCTTAACCTACATATTATACCTACCTACCAGGAAGGTGTCTCATAATTGAGCCCTACCTAACCAGAGACCTACGATCAGGAAGTTACAAATGCGCTCAAACACATCAAATCAAAAAGGCTCCTTATGATAGAATAGAAAAGGAATGGACACTACTTCCCTCCTTCCCACTAAGGAGGGATTCCTACTTCATGCAAATCACAATTTAACACATAAGCAAAAACAACGTATCAAATACATAAAAAGATAAATCTCTACACACATATCAAACTGTGATTGGCAGAAAAGTAGGAACTCCTACTACTTTTAGAGGAGGGAAGTATTTTCCACCAGGGATTGATCTTTAATTTTTTTGTTAAATTGAGATGTTGAACACATGCTTGTTTCTATAGTTCTTGCATCTGTCAAGAATTAATCTTCAATAAACCCTATGATCACCACACAAAAAAAACATTTGCTCATGTGGCAGAGGAATGAAACTATAAAATTGTCACATGTCTTGATCATACAGATGTAAAGAACCGAAAGTTAAACCCGGCACCTTACTAATTCACAAACATCTTTTTATCCTTCCCAAAATTTGAAATACAATCCTCATAATTATTTTGTGCAAAAAAGTTGCATCGAAAGGGAAAACAAACTCTGATTATTCCCATAATTTGACACTTCCAAACCTACATTTCCGCATGCTAACCAAGAAAAAAGGACATGAAGATGCCAAAGAAATTTAAAATTCAGTGTACAATAGGCATCAACACCAGTGAAGTTCGATTGAAGAAGAGAAATTAAGTTTACTATTAAAGGGACGATTGGCCATTGATAGGAGAAGAGGACATAACGGAAAGGACTTCTGTCACAGAGGCCATAACACTCAAAGCTGCTTTCAGAACCTCTTGTGAGCACCCAGGCTTTACAATAGTCCGAATCTGGAGAGAAATGAGAGAATGGAGATATCCATGAGAACTAAAGCCATGAATGCAATAGAATCCAGACCAACAAATTAAAAAGTGTTCCATGCTTATAATGCAACAACTGAGCTACAGAAATATTATATTTTCTATCCTCATAATCAGATTTTCAACTATATGGGACTAGCATAATTCATTGTAATTACCTAATGTGTATGTGTCAAAAAAACAAAACAAAACAAAACAAAAAAAGAGAGAGTGGGAGGAGGAAAAGGGACAGAGAGTAGCATTTTGAGTACCTTGTCAAGATACTCCTGCAGTTTCTTGATGCGCCCCATGTAATCCTGGTCTTCAACACATAGCGTTACAGCCTTAGAATCGGCACCAGGACCATCAAACTGAAGAGGGCCTGGATTTCTGTAGATATCATCGAGCAGGAATTTTGTAGCATTTTGTCTCAACAGCCTGCGACCAAAGTCAAAAAGCAGTGTGAAATCAGGGGTGACTATTCTCAGAATTCCATGCTCAGGTTTCATGTAAACAAGGCCCATATCGTAACTTACTCATATGCTTTGCCTTTCAAATCTACAGTAGCTGGATGAATAGCAGGTTTTCCAATTGAAGCAGTCCCAGGATTTTGAGACCAACGCCTAACAGTCATCATTGCCTAAAAGTATCAACCAAATGCAGTCAAAGGAGTCAGTCTCCTAAATCAATAAAAAAAAAACCCAAGGAACCGAAAAGACAGGTAAGAAATTATAAAAAAAATACATATATATACAAAAGAAATTCATACTGTAATTGGAGCAGCACCACATCGCCACTTATTCACAGGATTCCTCAAGTTAGTTATAGTTGCCATGTAACCATTCAAACCAGCTGCAAGAATATGGTAGCAGACGTGCCCTAGAACCTGCAAGTGCAGTTATCATATTAAAAAGAACCATGGTAATAGCACAAAGACTTAGGAGATGAAGTGGCCCTAAACCCATACATATGCATAGTCACAGTCGAATTTTGATGGTAAAGACCCCCGAGCCTGATAACCGAAAAAGTGGCAGATTGCATTGAATTTCTTCCCCTTGTATGTGCCTTCTTTCTGCTCATATAACCAAACGCATCAGCACTAAAAGTTAGAGAATAACCTATAGCAAATCAAGACTCACACTTACTCTAATTGAATAAATTTCTGCCTATGTAGAGAACAAAGATGGAAAATACAAATGAAAAATCACTTAAA
Organism: Prunus kanzakura; assembly: GCA_020521455.1. Taxonomy (NCBI): domain Eukaryota; kingdom Viridiplantae; phylum Streptophyta; class Magnoliopsida; order Rosales; family Rosaceae; genus Prunus; species Prunus kanzakura. The sequence goes on along the minus strand of BPUM01001098.1, from coordinate 1,310 downwards.
TTTGGACATGCAGATACAAAAATATCATCAGGAATAAAAATAAGGGAGATTCACTATTATACCCAATATAGGAGCCCAAATTATATAAAAATAAAAAAAACCTATATGAAATGGAGTTTAGAAACACACCCAAAACCCATTTACAACATAACCAAAAGGCTTTTAACTTCTTTTAAATTACAAAACTGACATTGATTTCTTAAAACAAACCCAACCCCAAAACCTCATAAAAAAACCAAAACACTCAATAGGGCATCAAAGTAATTTAATAATCAAAATTAAATTCAATAGGGCCAGCTGTCATTTTTTGGGTTCGTTTATAGAAATTAAATGGTGTAGGGTTTATGTATATTATTAGTGCTAAGAATGAGTATATGACTAAATATCTCTAAAAATAAATGAAATGCAGGTCCAGTTGGTTCTCTCTCAGAGAGACACAGAGAGAGAGAGAGAGAGAGAGAGAGAGAGATCATACCACACGTCTATTCATCTCCACTTCTACAAGATGTGCCACGAGTTTCTCTGTCTCAATCTGCACAAGAGAGAAAAAATATGAAGATTCTATAGATGAGTAATCCGTTCACAAAAATAGACATATCTCCGGCTAATTACCTGGGATAGCTGCGCAGAGTCATCTGATTCAGGCAAAAGGAGCACCTGTAACCAGAAATGGACCCTATTATTCATGAAGATCAACCACATGGCAGATAGTCATACAAGTATTAAGGCAAATTGGAACCTGTTTCTTGATAAAGGGTGGCAAAAATTCAAACAAAGCAGATGCCCAAGGAGAAAGTTGAGAAGAAATTCTATCAGCAGAAACTCCTTGCCTATGCAAACCATGAATTTCCTGAAACGAATAAGGCTCCAGTGTTAACATATAAATAAAGACAGACCAGAAATATTAAGAATATCCAAAAATAAATAAAAACTGGTTTCCCTAGGAAAGAAAGTCCATCACATCGCCCAATGCTTCTTGATTAAAGCAAAAACAAATGGGAATCACTTGGGGGCATGGGAGAGATGTAGAAAAAAAAAGCTAATCTGCATGAGTTACCTTCAAGAGGGCATACACTTCAGGAATGCTTTCAATAAGTCCTTCTGGTAATAGGATGACACCATGATTCTTGTCTGAACCAGATGAAATTAATTAGGATACAGAAACATGAAACTCAACAATGACAAGAAAGCAACTGAAATTATTTTGAACCTTGTGCTGCACGGGCTTCGACTGCATCGCAAATTTGCGTTGTAATGTCAAAAAGAGTTAGCTTTGATGCAGCCACCTCCTCACCAAGAATTACCTGCAA